>JAUKWE010049705.1:0-19445 GCA_032356425.1 Cumathamnion decipiens | reverse complement strand
CGAGCCCGCCGGGCCAGCCTCCGGCCGGTCCACCCCCGGTCCAGCCATCCGCCGCGCCGGGTGTCGGGTCCGGTGACAAGCCCGAGCCGGGGGGCGACGATGCGACGGCGCGGTTCAGCCTGCTGGAGCTCGACTGATGTCGTCGGTCGCGCGCCGTTACTACGAACGCGGTCGCGCGGCGCTCGACGCCAACGATCTCGATTCGGCGCAAGAGGCCCTGCGCGCCGCGCTCGATCTCGCGCCGACGTTCGGCAACGCGCGGGTCGCGTACGCGGTCGCGCTCGCCCGGGCCGGCGATTGCCCGCGCGCGGCCCAGGTCGTGCGTGCCGGCCTGGGGCGCGCGTCGTCGCCGATCTCGGCGGCGGCCATGTACGCGACGCTCGGCGACGTGCTGACGCTCGGCGGCGACTTCTTCGGCGCCGAAGAGGCGTTCAACGCCGCCGGCCAGACGCCGAGCTTCGAGGTTCGCGTCGCGTCGGGGCTCGCGCGGGTCTACGCCCGGCTTGGCCGGTATCGCGACATGGCGGCCCAGCTCAAGCGCGCCGCGGCGCCGCCGGCCGGTCCGTCGCGCTGACCGGCCGCGTCACGCAGGCCCACCGGCGCCCCGCGCCGATCAGTAGCGTTGCATCTGCTGGGCGTAGGCGTGCTGGGGGACCCACAGCGGATCCATGAACGTCTGCGTGAGGACGACGGTGATGTTGTCCGTCCCACCGTTGTTGTTGGCGGCGCGGATCAGGTTCTCGGCGACGATCTCGAGGGAGTCGCCCGACGTCATGATCTCGCGGATCATCCAGTCATCGACGAGATCCGACAGGCCGTCGCAGCACAAGAGGAAGATGTCGTTGTGCTCGGGCGGCATCGTGTGGTGCTCGATCTCGACGTTGGCGTCGAGGCCGACCGCGCGGATGATCACGTTCGACGTCGCCGGGCCGAGGGTGCCGACCAGATCGGGCCGGTCCTGGTAGAGGTTGCGCAGCGAGTGATCGCGGGTGATCTGCTGGAACTGGCCGTTGCGCAGGAGATACGCGCGCGAATCGCCGCAGTGGCAGATGTGGACGACGTTTTCCTCGAACCGCAGGCCGACGGCGGTGGTGCCCATGCCGTGACACGTCGGGTCGGAGAGCGAGCGCTGGAACACGGCGGCATTGGCGGCCTTCATCGCCGCCACCAGCGGGTCCTGCCCCGGTGCGGGCAGCGGCTCACCGGTCTTGAGAGAATGGACGATCGTGCGGATCGCGATATCGGAGGCAACCTGCCCCGATGCGTGACCCCCCATGCCGTCGCACACGACGTACACGCCCAGGAAATCGTCGTAGTACATCGCATCCTCGTTCTGGGTGCGTTGGGCTCCGACATCAGTCCGGCCGACGGTACGCAGGAGGAACCGTTCGACCGGGATCGCTCGGGTGTCCATCACCACGCAGGGCCCTCCGCGCAAACGAGCATCATGCGATCTACGGCGCTATCCCAGCACACCTTCCTCACCCCGTCACCCGCCTATTCGGCATCTTAATGTCGGTCCAGGGGCGGTGGCGGTCGTCGCGCAATTCGCGGAGCAGCGCGCGGGCCTCGTGGAACGGCGATGGCCCGGGCGGAGGGAGCGTCCAGCGGGTCGCCATGGCCTGGGCGACGGCGGCGGCGGCGTCCAACCGCTGATCGGCGGTCATATCGACGATCTCGAACACCTTCTCGAACTCGAGCTCGGGGCGATGCAGGTCGCGCAGCAGGGCCTGCGGCGTGCAGTCGCGGAGGTCGTCGGCCAGGCCCTCGGGACGCTCGACCTCCCTCGGCTCGGCGATCGTATGCCGGCGCTCGATCTGCGACAGGTCGAGGAGCGCGATGCTCGGATCGATCCGGAGCTCGATCGACGCCTTGAACTTGATCAGGTCGTGGGGTGGCTCGACGCGGCGGCGATGAGCTTCGATCATCGCGGGATCGATGGCGGCGATGGCCTCGGCGCGCCGCTTGCGGACGGCTGCCATCTCCGGATCCTCGGGGGGCGGCGCCGGCTTGATCCCTTGATCGGCGAGCTGCTCGAACGACGGCAAGCCGAACCAGCGCTCGAGCTCGGCGCGCGTCGCGGCGTCGATCAGCTCCTTGACCTTTCTGTCGTCTTGGTTGTCGGCCATCGCTCGCTCAGAGCTGGAGCACGAGCACGTACGCGAGCGCACCGACGGCGACCCCGATCACGAGGCTCACGATCCAGAACAGCGTGGTAGCACCTTGCTGGATCGCACCGGTGCCGGCCGGCTGCACGGCCTGGCCGGTTCGCGCGACCGAGACGAGCCCCTCGCTCGGTTGCAGCATCACCGTCTTGTTCGGACCCGAGGCAGCAGCGCCACCGGGAGGCATCTGCTGCATCGGCGGATACCCGGGCGGCATCATCGGGCCACCTGGGCCACCCGGGCCACCTGGACCCTGTTGCATCATCGGGCCACCCGGGCCCTGTTGCATCATCGGGCCACCCGGGCCCTGTTGCATCATCGGGCCACCCGGGCCCTGTTGCATCATCGGGCCACCCGGGCCACCTGGCCCCTGTTGCATCAGCTGGCCACCCATGATCGGCGGTGCCATCCCGGCGACGATCGTCTTCTGCATCGCCGACGCTTGCGGGAAGCCCCCTGGTCCTGGACCCATGGGCATCCCGCCTTGGGGCATCCCGCCTTGAGGCATTCCGCCCTGGGGGATCCCGCCCATGGGCCCGCCCTGGGGCATCCCGCCCATGGGCCCGCCCTGGGGCATCCCGCCCATGGGCCCGCCCTGGGGCATCCCGCCCATGGGCATCCCGCCCATGGGCATCCCGCCCTGGGCAAACGGGCTCGGCTGCGCGATCATCGTCTTTTGTTGCGGCGACGCCTGCATCGGCGGACCGCCTCCGCCCATCGGCTGCATGCCTGGTGGCTGCATGCCTGGTGGCTGCATGCCTGGTGGCTGCATGCCGGGCTGCTGCATGCCGGGCTGCTGCATGCCGGGGTGGCCCGGGGGCAGGCCTCCGGCGATCATCGTCTTCGGCATGCCGCCGGCGCCGATCGACATGCCCCCCTGGGAGACCTCTGCGAACACCTGCTGGCAGTGCTGCATCATCTCGCCGGAGCTCTGATAGCGCCGGCTCGCGTCCTTCTCGAGCGCACGGCGGACGATCTGCTGCACCGAGTACGGAACGCTCTGCGGCAGCGGCGGGATCGCGCCGTTCAGGTGCATCTGGATCACCGTCATCGGGTTCTCGTCGTTGAACGGCACGTTGCCGGTCAGCATCTCGTACGCGAGGATGCCCAGCGCATAGAGATCGGAGCGCGCGTCGAGCGGCAGGCCACGGCCTTGCTCGGGCGACATGTACTGCGGCGTTCCGAACACGACGCCGGCTTGCGTCTTCATCCGATCGCCTTCGAGCAGCTTCGCGACCGAGAAGTCGAGCAGCTTCACGAAGTCGGGAGAGCCCGCCATGTTCAGCAGGAACACGTTGTCGGGCTTGATATCGCGGTGGATGATGCCGATCGAGTGCGCTTCGGCGAGCGAGGCGCAGCACTGGATCAGGATCTTCACGACGCGCTGGGGGGCCATTGGCCCCTTCGCCACGGCGTCGCGCAGCGAGATGCCGTCGAGGAACTCCATCGTCATGTACAACCGGCCCTCGGGGGTCTGGCCGAAGTCGAACATGCGGATCGTGTTGGGATGTTGCAGGCGCGAGCAGGCCTTGGCTTCGTTGTAGAAGCGCTGGACCCACGTCTGGTCGCCGGCCATCTGCGCGTTCAACATCTTGACCGCGATCACGCGATCGATCGAAGTCTGGCGCGCCTTGTACACGACGCCCATCCCACCCTCGCCGATCCGAGCCTGGATCTCGTAGCGGTTGTCGATGATCTTTCCGACGAAGGGATCGACGTCGCTCACGGGGAGCTGAGCCTCACCCGAGAATTCGTCAACAGCTGATCGGTGGTCAAGTGAACCTTGCCAATGGTCACGGCCTTGTCGACACGGACCACCTCGATGTCACCGCCCGCGAGCGGCTGATCGCTGTCACCGCGCATGACGGTCGCACGCCAGTTGTTCCCGATGCCCGAGTTGGCGCCCGCGCCGATCGTGACGATGACGCTGCCGCCCTGGATGCTGCTGTTGATGATGCGGCCCATGACCGGCGGGATCTTGATGTTGTCGCAGTTGGGGTTGTCTGGATCGGGCTTCTTCGGATCCGGGCACGCCGGGAACCGCTTGGGGACGCACTTCCTGACCCGGCGATCCGGCGGGTTGGGGCACTCCATCGTCGCCAGGCATGCGGGCACGTTGATGTCCGGCGGCGTGGGGCACCTGTCCTTGCACGCCGGCCAGCCGGGCGGTGCGCCGGTCGCCGGACACACCAGCTTGCACGCCGGGTTCTTCTGATCGAATGCGAACTCGTCGCACGGCACCTCGGCATCGGGGACCGCGGCGAGCCTCGGCGGATCGGGAATCTCGAGCTTGAGCGGATCGAACTTGGGACCGCTCGTCGCTTCCTTGAACTCGGCGGCGAACCGGTACTTGCCGGCGTCGCCACGCCCCACGGCGTAGATCCGGACGAAGTACTTGCCCTTCGCGCCTTCGACCGCGGCGGTGCGGATCCGGCCCTTGCTCCGCTTCTTGCTCGTCTTCGCCGACTGCACGATCGGCTGATTCCACTCGTCGAAGACATCGAACGCGAGCTGGAGGCCCGGTCGCGGCGGCGTCCACGACAGCTTGAGATCGAGCGTGCCGCGCTGCTTCTCGGGCAGCTCGATCAGCTTCCAGTCGACGCGATCGCCGCCGGGATAGGTGACGATGCCTGACGCCTTTCCTTCGCCGTTCTCGAGCGTGATCGGCTTCGCGCCCTTCTGTTTGCCATCGTTCCCCGTGCTGGTGTCCTGTGGCACGTTGTGCGCACAGGACAGAGCCAGGATCACGAACCCTGCGAGACAGCCCCTTGGGCCCACCAAGTTCCCGAGCATAGCCTTGGTGTTACGCTAATTGACGCGTGATCGCAAGGGCTTAGGGCGATAGGTCAGGCCAACGCCGCACTTTGCGGCAGCCGGCGGCGAAAGCTCGTCGCTGCGCCCTGGCCATGGGCGCCCGATGCCCGGCGCTACGGGGAGCGGAGGGTGACGACGCCGTTCGCGCTCTTCAACTGATCCGGCGTTGCCTTGACGGTCGCCGTGCATGTCCGGGCGTTGCAGTTGCCGATGGCGACCTCGCCGATCCCGTTGATCTTCGCCATCATTCCGTCGTTCGCGCCGGTATCCTTGCCACGCCCGACGGTGATCACCGTGCCGCCCGCGACGACCTGGACGTTGATGATCCGCGCGCTGACCGTGGCCGCGGGGGCCACGGGTGGCGGGGTCGGGGGCGGAGCCGGCGTACCTTTGTGCCCCTTCGGTGCCGGCTTGGCGGCCACGACCGGGTGGTAGTTGCGCGGCGTGTCGTCCTGGAGCGGGACCATCGGCAGCGCTGGCACGAACAGCACCTCGGCCGGGAAGTTGGTCTTGGCCTCGGCGGCGGCGGTCGGCTTGAACGTGGCGTGGAGCACGAAGTCCGCGTTGTCCATGCGGCCCTGCAGGTAGAGGTGGATCAGGTACTTGCCGGGCGCGAGATCGACCAGCGTCTTCTTCTTGGTGAGCTCGTGCGCGTCTTCGTCCTCCAGATCGGACTTGCTGATCACGCGGAAGCTCGGATCGAAGACCTCCATCCCGAGATCGAAGTCGTCGTTGACCGCGTCGCCGGGGGGCGTGATCTCGAGCATGAGCGCCAGCTGGCCGTTGGTCGGCAGGTCGACCTGGAACCACCGGGCGCGTCGCATGTCGGGGTACGACACGTCGCCGTCGGCCTTGGCTTCCTTCTTATCGTCGAACTTGAGCGGCTTGGGCTTCTTCCAGGGCTTGGCTTCCTTCGGCTTGTAGCCGTTGTGCGTCGGGATCTGCGGACCACCACACGCCATCAAGACGATAGACAACGAGACAATCCACCGCATGCGCCGAACACTAGCATGGGGTTGCCACGCGCTGCTGCCGGTGGCACATCGCCTGGGTGAAGTTGTGGTTGCTCGCCGTGCTGGCGTCCCTGGGCGGGTGCGGCCACGATCCGAGCGGCGGCGGCGGTGGCCCCGTGAACGGGCGGGCCGTGTTCGAGTTGTTGTGCACGAGCTGCCACGGGCCGGATGGCCGGCCGCCGGCGGCGATGGTCGCGCGGCTCGGGGTGCGCGATCTCACCGCGGCCGAGTTTCGCGCGCGGGTCACGCCGGGCCTGGTCGCGCAGCAGGTGCGGACCGGGTCCAAGAACAAGCTGATGCCGTCGTTCGAGGGCGTGGTCGACGACGCGCAGATCACGGCGGTCGCGGCGTACGTCGCGTCGCCGCAGTTTGTCGCGCCGCGGTGAGCTCGGCGGCCACGAACGGATCATCGTCGTCCGGGGCTTGCGCGGCGAGCACGTCGGCGGCGCCGAGCTCGCCGAGCGCCCACGCGGCGTGACCGCGGACCAGCGGGGCGCGGTGACCGAGCAGCGCGACGAGCGCCGGGATCGCGCGGGCATCGTGCGTGTTACCGAGGGCGACGGCCACGTTGCGCAAGAGCGCGTCGCGCGGCACGCGGCGCATCGCCGTGCGCTTGACCAGCTGGCGGAGCTGGTTGGCGCCCCTGGCCGCGAGCGCGACGAGATCGGGCAGCGCGTGCTCGATCGAGCGCGGCGCGAGCAGCGGATCGACCTCGGACGCCGCGGGGCCGGCGCCGGCGTTGAACGGGCAGACCTCCTGGCAGACGTCGCAGCCGAACACCCAGGTCCCGATCGACGCCCGCAGCTCGCGCGGGATCACACCGTGGTGCTCGATCGTGAGGTACGAGATGCAGCGGCGCGCGTCGAGCACGTAGGCGTCGACGAACGCCTGGGTCGGGCACGCGTCGAGGCACGACCGGCAGCTGCCGCAGCGCGGCCGCGGCGGCTCGGCGGGCGCGGTCGCTGCCAGCTCGGCATCGACGAGCAGCTCGCCCAGCACGACGTAGCTGCCGATCCCCGGCGCGATCACCATCGTGTTCTTCGCGACGAAGCCCAGGCCCCCGCGCTCGGCCCACTCGCGCTCGAGCACCGGCGCCGAGTCGACGCACGGCCGGCTCGCGACCGGGCGGCCCAGCGCGCCGGCGAGCCGGTCGGCGAGGGTGACCAGGCGATCGCGCATCACCAGGTGGTAGTCCTCGCCGCGGGCGTAGCGGGCGATCTTGCCGCGCAGCAGCGCGTCGGCGGGGATCGGATCAGCCCGGTCGTAGGCGAGCGCGACGACGATCATCGATCGCGCGGTGGCGAGCAGCGCCCGCAGATCGGCGCGCGGGGCGACGTGCTCGGGCGCCGCGAGGTACGTCATCCCGCCGGCGTGGCCGGCCCCGAGCCAGCTCTGGTAGATCGCGTGGCGACGCGGCGCCTCGATCGGCACGATCGCCATGCGCGCGAAGCCGAGCGCGCGGCCCAGGGCGGCGAGCATCTCGGCGGTCGGGGGCAGCTCGTGCATCTCGGACGGCGAGGTGGTCACGTCCACAACATCGCGACGTCATACGATCGCAGCAGCTGGTCGTGCGTCACCAGCGTTGCCCCCTCCAGCTGGGCCTGGGCGACAAGCATGCGATCGAACGGATCGCCATGATGGCGGGGGAGCGCGGCAGCTGCCTCGGCGTGCTCGAACGTGATCGCGAGCCGCCGGAAGCCGCTGTGGTCGACCCCGCGGCTGAAGGGCTCAGGGAGCGTCAAGCGTCCCAGGGCGATCTTGATCGCGGCTTCCCATGCGGATGCCGCGCTGACGAACACGATCGAAGCCGTGGCGATCGCCTCACGCGCGCCCTTGTTCAACTGCGGGTCGTTGGTTCGCCACCACAGAAACACATGCGTATCGAGGAGCAGCATGTGGCATCACGCACCAAACGCCGCCAGCAGATCGGGCGGCAGCGGCGCGTCGAAGTCATCGGCGATCCGCACGCCGCCTTCCCATCCGCCCGGTGTCCGGCGGGCGGGGTGCGCTTCCAGCGGCACCAGGCGCGCCAGGGGCACGCCGTTCTTGGCGATGATGATCTCTTCGCCTGCTGCCGCCCGGTCCACGAGCTGCGAGAGATTCGTCTTTGCTTCGTAGAGGTTGGACACGACCGGAGGCATGCTTGAAGGTAGCCTCACCGGCTGGGTTGGTCAAGCTCGACCAACCCATCGCTCGAGCCCGACGCGACGATGCGCACAACCGCCAGCCGTGTCAAGAAGTTGTGAACGGTCTGCCCCGGCAGATACCTTCGGGGCATGCGTTGGCCCGATGTGCGTGCGGCTCATCCAGATCAATGGCTCGTGATAGAAGCCCTGGACGCGCATTCTGAAAACGATTGTCGTGTCTTCGATCGCATCGCGGTGATCGACGTCTGCGCGGATGGCCGGACAACCATGAAGCGCCATGGCGAGCTCCGGCGCCAGCATCCGCATCGCGAGTTCTGCTTCGTGCACACGAGCATGGTCGAGCTGAAGATCGAGGAGCGGCTTTGGCTCGGCATCCGAGGACTGCGTGCAACTGACCTCACGGCATGAGCTCGCGTTCGTCACCGCGACGCTGACGTATCGCGGAACGACGATCGAGATTCCGGACGTCCTGGTGGACACGGGCGCAGCAAGCACCGTGCTCAACGCCGACCTTGCTGCCGACGCCGGAATCTACCTCGCGCCAAACGATCTGCTGCGCAGGCTCCGGGGTGTTGGCGGCCACGAGCACGTCTTCCTGCGTCCCGTCGATAGGCTCGCGGTCGGCGATCATGGCCTCGACAACTTCGATGTCGAGGTTGGCGAGATGGACTATGGCTTCGCGATCGGCGGGATCCTGGGCATGGACTTCCTGCGCGCTGCACGTGCGATCATCGACCTCGCCAGCCTCACGATCGAGTTCGCATAGTCTCAGGTACCTCCCTGATCTTGGGGCTTGCGAAGCGGTACGGCGCGACGCCGGATCGCTCCGGCGATCCTCAGTTCGGCAAGCTCGGAACGACCTGCCGCAGGTGCCAGGCGGCGAGCTCGAGCTTGCGCGTCGCGTCGCGCTGGCGCTTCGCGAGCCCGCGCGACAGGAAGCCGACCACGACGAGCAGCACGACCAGCAACATGGCGAACGCGAGCTGGACCGGCACCGAGGAGAACCGCACGATCGACGAGCTCAGCACGAGCTCACCGTCCGGCGTGAACCGATAGGTCGGCGCCAGGACGCCCGCCAGCTCGAGCGCCCACGGTCCCGCCACCGAGGTGGCCAGGATCCCCGCGATCACGAAGATCCTGCCGAACTGGGGGTGCGCGGCATACGCCATCAACGTCGTGGCCGCCAGCGTCGGGACAATGATGAACGGGCCGACCATCCGGGAGATCAGGCCGATCAAGACCGCGTTGATGCACGCGTTCAGGTAGATCCCACGGCGCAAGATGTCGGAGCGGCGGGTCAGCGAGAGCACGTGCACGCAGCTGACGATGGCGAGCACGGCGAACGCCACGACGAACGCGGGATCGCGGACGCCGGTCCACAGCATCATCGGCACGAAGCCCAGGTAGGCGAGCATCGCGGCCGCCGCGAGCCGGCCCTGGTGCTGCGCGAACTCGGTGTCGATCTGGTCGATGCGGCGCTCGACCTCGGCCGGCACGTGCTTGGGCGGCGTCAGCATCAGGTGGGTCACGAGGTCCGCGGCCTCCGTCGCGGTCGGATCGAGCGCGAGGGCGCGGCCCGCCGCGCGCATCGCGTCGCGGCGATGCTGCTCGGTCTCGCCGGCTTCGAGCGCGGCACGGGCCAGGGCGATGTGCTGCTTCGCGAGCGCGACGCGCGCGGCCACGTCGCGATCGCCGTCGAGGAACGCCTGCACCGCGTCGCCGAGCGCGCGCGCCGAGCCGAACCGAGCGACGGGATCGACGTGGGTCGCGCGCTCGCAGATCGCGTCGAGCTCGGGCGGCGCGTCGGGCCGGTGCTGCGAGGGCCTGGCCGGTGGCTGGAGCAGCGCTTCGCCGACGCTGCGGCCCTGCGGGTGCAGCCGGACCCCCGCGGTGATCTCGTACAGGATGCAGCCGAGCGCGTAGATGTCGGCGGACGGCCCGGCGCGTTCGCCGGCGAGCTGCTCGGGCGCCATGTACGCCGGCGTGCCGAGCACCGTGCCGATCCGCGTCTCCCCGGTGTCGAGCCTGAGATCGGCCGCGAACGGCCGCGACGTGCTCGGATCTCCGGCGGGGTCCGCGGCATCGGTCATCGCGCGCGCGACGCCCCAGTCGAGCACGTAGACCTCGCCGAAGTCGCCGAGCATGATGTTGGCCGGCTTGAGATCGCGGTGGATGATCCCGCGGCTGTGCGCGAACTCCACCGCCAGGCAGACATCCGCGAACGCGCGCAACAGCCGCCGGCGCGCCGCAGCGGCGTCGGCCTCGCTGCCGGCGCGGAGCCGGCCGAGTAGCTCCAGCATCGTGGTCCCGGTCAGCCGCTTCATCACGAAGAACGGCCGGCCGTCGCGATCGACCGCCAGATCGTGCACCGGCACGACCGCGGGGTGCTCCAGGCGACCCTGGACCCGCGCCTCGCGTACGAAGCGTGACAGCTCCTCCGCCGACGGCTCGTTCGTCCGGATCCGCTTGACGGCGACGTCGCGGCCGATGTGCTCGTCGTGGGCGAGCAGGACCTCGCCCATGCCGCCCTCGCCCAGGACGCCGCCGAGCTGATATCGCGAGCTGCCGGCGGTCAGCGCGAGCCTGGCGTCGCCCCGGTTCCGGGCGGATGGGCTCTCGAGCGGGGTCCCGTCGATCGCCGGAGTCGGGGTCAGCGGAAGCGGGGTCAGCGGGGCGATGCGGGTGGCCGCGTGGCCGAGATCCCCGCCCACGCCGCTGCCGCTGCTGTGGAGGGTTGTCCCCGGCGTGGCCTCACCTCGGATCGTGTCTGCGCTGTCGTCAGGGTCGTCGACCATCGCGGCGATGGTATGTCAGCCAGGCCGCGACACGCACGGCTTGTGATGGGGGAGTATACCGCCCGGCTCGATCCGACCGTCCCGATCGAGGGCACGATCGGTGCGATCCACGGATCGAGAAATCGACGATCGATCTCAGCGGGCGAAACCTCGAGCATCCCGCGGATCCCGCACGTGCTTCTCCGATTTCCCCTCGCGGAAATACTCGAGCTTGCGAAGGATCACGTATTCCACCGGAGCGACGGAGATACTCAGTCCGTCGAGGGCGACCGTCCGTCGATGGGCGAGTGCCCAGCGGTGCAGCTCATCAAACGCGATGTAGATGTCGGCCTTGAACCCGGTGTCGTGGCGAAGTACGGGCAGCCGAGGCGTTCGAGCCGGACGATGAACGGCTCGAAGAGGCTAGGTTCCCGCACGCAGGAAGATCCTCCGCACGTGGTCGCGAAGCTTGTCATCGGTCCAGTCCGGGTGCAGCGCGCGCTCGTGCGCCTCGCGCAAGCGCCGGGCCGACCAGTAAAGCCGATCGGATTGCCGCAGCCGCTCGCTCGGCGTCATCGCGCGGTATCGTGCGAGCTGCTGGGGTGATGGCCGATCCACAATCCCAGCGTAGCACGAGGCGTGCCGATCGAGCCGTCAGCGCCGAGGCATGGGAGCGGCGGCACCGTCGGCGCGCTTCGAGCTGCACGCGCCTGGCGGCGCGTTCTCCGCCTTCGGCCTCGCGGTGGCGGCGGCGGTGCCCCCGGTCGGCCGTCGCCCACGAGCTCGAGACGGTCGGCGACGGCGAACACGGCGAGCGCGACCGCTCCGCAGCCAGGCTATCCCGCGCGCGCGGACCCCCACGTGCGGCCCGCTGGTTCCCATGCGCCGGACGCCGATCCCGCGAGCACCGGATCGAGAAACCGGGCCGCCTCGACGTGGACGTCGCCGATGCTCGCCCACGGCAGCTCGTTGAGCGCTTTCTCGCGAGGATAGCGAGCGGCCCATTCGGTGGGTGGAGTCGGAAGCGCTGGAGGAAGCGAATGCGTGTGGCGAAACGCGAACGTCGTCTCCAACGCCTCATGGATCGTCGATGCCGTTAGTGTCATCGGCGACGGCTGCAGCATCGACTCCGCCGCCACGAGGGCGATGTCGATCAGATCCTTCATCCGACCGTTCACGCCATCTCGAGGCAAGGTGTACGCGTGAAGCTTCTCCGCCAGGTGCGTCCCAAGTGGGTAGAGGGGGATCGTCGGTGGCGCGATGCCGACGAAGGAAAGCACATCGGGTGCCGTCACCTTGTCGGGTGCTCCGACCATGGGATCGCCGAAAGCCACATCGAGGCCGAACGACTGCCGATAGGGCTTGCCGGCGAACCGGGCCGCAACACGGAAGCGGCGGCCCTCGTACACGACGCCGTCGCCCTGGATCTCCGCCGCACCGGTGCGTTCGTTGACCTCAAACGTCAGGTAGTCGCCGTGATCGCGACGGCCGGCCTGGCGCATCCTCTCGAGGATACGAGCCGGGTTGCCCTGCGCGCGGATATCGATATCGCCGGTGGTGCGGGCTCGACGCAAGCGCATCTCCAGGGCCACTCCGCCCTTGACCACCGCCGCGCTATCCAGATCCTGGAGCACGCGGTCCAAGAATCGGAAGTAGAGATCGACCTGGGCGACACGATCGAACGGCATCCCTGCGGCGGCGGCCCGCTTCCTCTGGCGCGTCTCGAACGCAGCCTTGAACGCTTGCGGCGTGCGGTACTCGTTCATGCGGCAACTCCGTGCCGCCTGGACCGATGAGCTCGTCGTTGTGGGGGAACAATGCCGCGCAGGTCGGAACGATCGATCAGCTTGCGCGCCCTGCCCTCCCCAATCGCCTGCGCCACGAGGGCCGGATCGACGCCCGCATCCACGGCGTCGCGCAGCGTGCGGCCCACGGTCGTCACGGGGATCGAGCCGACCCACGTACGATCGCCTGCGGGCACCTCCGCGAAGTGCAGCGCCAGGAGTCGAGGCACCGCGGAACGCCGCGACCACGAGTTCGGGACGGTCATGTGCACCCGGGACGGCAGCGCATCCGAGAGCTCATGCAGCGCGAGCGCCGTCTCGTGCGAGAATACACCGACCTCCTCCGACCACAGCCACAACGCTACCAGGTCGTGGTGCTCACCGAGCGGAACATCAGCCATGCGGTAGACGCCGCGCAGGGACCGCACGAAGCGACCCGCGAGCCGATGCTTCCGGAGGAGCTGGTTCGAGAAGCCCGCCGCCGCCGCCTGCGCAGTCCGAAAGTACCCGCCTTGGGGGAAGGCGATCTGGGAGAGCGCACGCCAGTCCGGTCTCTTCCGTTCGTTCATCGCGGCAAAGTAAACCATGGGATCACTTTCGCGCAAGGCATTTAGGTTATTTCAATATGTTACGACACTATTATGCCGGCGAAACCCGCAAATCATACGCCCTGAGATCGACGCCGGCCGAGTTGCCGGGTCGCCGGCCCCCATGCGGCCTGAGTTCGCCGACGATCGCCGGCCCTGCGCTGAGCTTGCGCTCGGCACAGGCCGTCGCCCCACGAGTTCGAGCGGGACTGGCGATACGGCAGGCCGGCGTCGATGGCCGAGCTCGAGGCCGCGCAGGTCGCCGATCGCGGGCGGTGGGTCGCGGCGACCTCGAGCGCGCGTGGGATCACGCACCAAACGCCGCCAGCAGGTCGGGCGGCAGCGGCGCGTCGAAGTCATCGGCGATCCGCACGCCGCCTTCCCATCCGCCCGGTGTCCGGCGGGCGGGGTGCGCTTCCAGCGGCACCAGGCGCGCCAGGGGCACGCCGTTCTTGGCGATGATGATCTCTTCGCCTGCTGCCGCCCGGTCCACGAGCTGCGAGAGCTTCGCCTTTGCTTCGTAGAGATTGGATACGACCGGAGGCATGCTTGAACGTAGCCTCGCCGGCTGGGTTGGTCAAGCTCGACCAACCCAGTCGTTCCGGTCAGCGCATGGCGAGGGCACGGCGAGGGCCGCTCCGCCGCCGGCTTCACGTGCTTGCTCCAGCGGTCCGTGCGCCGCGCCCCGCCGTCGACCGGCGCGTGACCTGGTGTGCCGCGCTGCGGCTTCCCGGGCAAAACAAGACGAATGAGACACCATCCCCTCACCTCGGATCAGACGAGCTACCGTGCAGTCCGGAGCATCGAGTGCGGGAGAACGAACGAGGCGAGATGCTTGTTGCCTCCAAGGTACTGCGATGCCGGCAGCACGAGCGCGCCGATGATGAGCGGGTTCCCGACCGACGAACTCTGGGTGTAGGTCATCTGGCTCGACGCGTTGAACGACACGTGCTGCTGGAACGTGCTCGACCCCGAGGACCAATAGAACGGCCACAGGCCACTCGAGCTCGCCTTCGTGATCGTGGTCTGCTGATCGGTGCTGTAGCTGGCATCGGACGTGATCGTCGCTTGGATACCGTCGACCACGATGAGCGCGGTGGTGAAGTAGCCCATGTTACCGTTCGGGCCGAAGGTGCTGGCCCAGCTTGGGGTGGCGCCGGGCCTCCACGGCGCGCCGCCCGACGACGCCTGCTCCGCCTCGCCGAGCGCGGCGGAGGAGTACCAACCGTTCGGCGCACCGGGCGGGCTGGCGAGGAACGGGATCACGTGGGTGAAGTTGATCGTGGCGGTCACGTGCGACGAGGCGAACGTCTGCGTGAGCTGCGATGAGCTGCTGTCTCCTTCGCCGAAGATGCCGAAGAAGGCGCCGCTGTTTCCCTGGGCCCACGTCGAGGTGACATTGCCGTTTGCGGTAGCGCTGTCGAAGGAGATCGACTGGGCCGTTCCGTTCGGGATCTGCTGAAAGAGCTGCGTGACTCCCTGGGTGAAGTTGGGCGTGTTGTTGACGAAGCTGGAGGTGTTGGAAGCCATCGTCTGCGCCTGGAAGATCGTATCGAGAAGCGCGGCGGCATAGGCCGAGCGGCCAGGACCAGCGACGGTCGGCGCGTTCACGAGCGCCCACTGATAGAACGTGCTCGGGAGCTGCGGCAATGACGGGAACGGAGTCACGGTCGCGAGGTACTGTTGCCACAGCGGGTAGTAGCTCCCGAGAACGGCCTGAAAATTGGTGAGCGCGTTCGTAACGAGCTGCGACAACACCGCGGTGTAGTTGGAGTAGAACTGGTTGCCCCCCGAGAGCGTGAGGTTGTTGTTCAGTGAAACGGGAGGCAGATCGTTGAAGAACTGCCAGAGCTGGTCGTTGGTGGCCTGGGGCGGGATAGGCGCGTTCGGCTGGAGGATCTGGAAGTTGGCATTGCCGCCCACAGCCTGCGCGAGCGTATTGTACCACTGGTTCTGGAGCTTGGTGACCACGGGTGGCGAGGAGGCGGCGGTGGCATTGCTCGACCTGAGGTTGTGACCGACGCGGGACTGCAGATGATGGTTGTACATGCTGTCTCTTTCCTGTTTCACGGTCGCGAGCGACATGCCCGCATATCCCGCTCTCCCGAGCAATACGCGTACCAGCGTGGAGCGACACCGCGTCGAACTCTTCTGCCGGCACGTCGAGCGGCATTGACGACCGGAAGCGCTCGAGCGTCTCCGCCTGCACCCGCTCGGCTAACGCGGAAGCTGTTGACCGTCACGTTACCGTAACCGTGTTACAGTGATACAGTCGGGGCCGCCGAGCTCAAGCGATCTGGGCATGACGCGACGGGCTGCTAGATGAGCGACGCGCTTGCCGCCGCGCTGGAAGTCCGAGGCTCGATGGCACGTGGGGGCTTGGTGCTTCCATCCGAAGCCGTGCCGTTTCGCCCCCGCATGTTCGACGACCAGAGCCGCGTGAACACGCCGCGCAGCCTAGTCGGCGTGACGCTCCATCGAACCGCCCGTCAGCGCCGGAAGGCGGCCGGGTCGAGGTCGAAGCGCTGCATCCAGCGGTGGATCTGCATCCGCGCCTTGCCAGGTCGCGGGCCACATGGCTGATGTTGCCGCGGTGCTGCTCGAGGAGCGCGACGAGGGTGCGGCGGAGCGTCTCCGGGCATCGAGATGCTGCTCGACCACCGCGGGGCGCGGCGCCGCTGCGGACGGGATCGGCAGGTGCTTCGCCTCGATCGCCGATCTCGTCGAGGAACAGCGTGCCTCGATCGGCGGCGCGGATGAGGCCCGGCTCGTCGCGGGCGGCGCGTGGCGCCGAAGATGGGCGTGTAGACCTTGGTTCACAGCTCTGAACCCGCGACGTCGACGAGCTGAACTGGACCGAGTCGAACCAGCAAACGACCACCGTGTTGGTAGTGCCGGCCTTGCTCCCGAACTCGGCAAGCCCGTCCAGCGGGATCCGCCGGACCATCGCAGCGGGCTCCGCCAGCCGCGCGGTCAGCGCCGATCGATGATCGCGCACCCGGGGTGTTGGCCATGACAGTTCCCCTGTCGGGGCCGTACCGGCATCGCGCGGGCGTTGTAAGCCGGCAGCCCGTCCGTCACCGCGGCGCGCATCGGCTCCTGCGTGGTCTCGCTCAGGACCTACAGCGGAATGCTGCCGGAGATCGACTTGCATCCCACGAACGGCAAACAGATCGTCAGCTTGTAGTTCAGCTTCTTGCCAGGCAGATCCAGCGTGAGGTCGAGTTCCGCCTTGGCGCCGGCGAATGAGCCTCCGATCTTGCACGTCGGGTGCAAGCTCGACAGCTGGCAATTGGCCACTTCGTGGCCAAGCACGGTCAGCTTGACCGAGGCCGACGGCGGCACCAGGCTGACACAGAACGTGGCCGTGGCCGGCCCGATGGAGATCGAGTGGCAGGTGGTGTTGAAGACGCTGGCGTCGAACTGGTGGTCGGCGATGTGGGGGAGTAGATCAGTGGTCATGGAAGCTCCGAGGGTGTGTTGTTAGCAGGTGATGAGTGAACGCAACAAAGCGGCGTGACGAGATTCGCTGTGAGAAGTCCGCAGCAGAATCGCAGCCATTCCGGTGAGGAATCGATATGCAACCAGCTCGCCAGTCGAGGTCGGGCCGCGCGCGGCGCTGCCACCACGCGACCGAGGCGTCGGGTGGACGCGGCCCCATTCGCCGCTGACAGGCAGCGCGTGGGCACGCGGCGGTGGGCCGGGCGCCGGGCTGTCACGTTACAGTAACGTGTTACACCTCGCCGGCAGCTGGCCCCTCGTCACGCTCGGTGCCCGCGGGTGCGTGCCGCACCGCCCGCGCGGCGCGCTGGCGCGCCGATTGCTTCAACAACCTTGCCCGACATCATCCCAGTCGCGCACTCCCGAGCGGCATCGTCCATGCACACCACGACCAACGACAGCGGGAGCCCTCCTGCGATGACGTCGCGATCGATGCTGTCTAGGCATCGGTCGCCGGCCAGGCGTCGGAGCAGCTCGGCATCGAACCGCCTGTCAGCGCCGGAAGGCGGCCGGATCGAGGTCGAAGCGCTGCATCCAGCGGTGGATCTGCATCCTCGCCTTGCCCAGGTCGCGGGCCACGTAGCTGATGTTGCCCCGGTGCTGCTCGAGGAGCGCCACGAGGGTGCGGCGGAGCGTCTCCGGGTCGTCGAGATCCTGCTCGACGACGGCGGGGCGCGGCGCCGCTGCGGACGCGAGCGGCAGGTGCTCCGCCTCGATCACGCCGCGCGGCGAGAGCGCCGCCGCCACGGAGAGGCACTGCTGGAGCTCGCGGATGTTGAGGGGCCAGTCGTACGCGAAGATCCGCCGGCCTGCGGCGGTCTCGAGCCGGAGCTTGGCGGCGCCAGGGATCTCCGCGCGTTGCAGCAGGTCGCCGATGATCAAGCCGAGGTCCTCGCGCCGCGCGCGCAGCGGCGCGAGCGCGTGGCGATATCCGGCGAGGCGCGCCAGCAGATCGGCGCGAAACCCGCCCTCGGCGCTCATCTTGTCGAGCGGCCGATGCGTGGCCGCGACCACCCGAAGATCGACCTTGACCGGGCGCGATCCGCCGACAGGCACGACCTCGCGCTCCTGCAAGACGCGCAGGAGCGCCGCCTGGGCCGTGAGCGGCAGATCGCCGATCTCGTCGAGGAACAGCGTGCCTCGATCGGCGGCGCGGATGAGGCCCGGCTCGTCGCGGGCGGCGCCGGTGAACGCGCCCTTGGCGTGGCCGAACAGCTGGCTCTCGAGGAGCGAGGCGGCGATGCCTCCGCAGTTGACGCCGACGAACACGCCGGGACGGCCGGACAGGGTGTGGACGGCGCGGGCCAGGACCTCCTTGCCGGTCCCTGATTCGCCGAGGAGTAGCACCGGGATGGGCAGCCCTGCGATGCGCTCGAGCGCGGCGAGTTGCTCGGCGAGGCGCGGGTGCAGCGTGGCCAGGCCCGGCGTCAGCGCGGCGAGCGCGGCGCTGTCGAGGTCGGGGCCTCCCGCAAGGCCCTCGTCGGGAGGGGGCGAGAGCGCGGCGCGGTAGACGAGCAGGGTGGGGCCGATCTCGAGCAGATCGCCGTCGCGCAACGCTGCACGGGCGATGCGCTCCCCGTTGACGAAGGTGCCGTTCTTGGAGCCTTCGTCCGTGACCGTCCAGCCGGCCTCGCTCCGCTCGAGGCGCGCGTGGGCGGTTGACAGGGTGTTGCCGGGGAACCGGAGGTCGAGCCTCCGGTGGGCACCGTCCGGCCTTCGTTCGGCGGTGCGCTCGACCCCGCGGCCTACGAAGACCGCATCCAGCTCGCTGAGGTCATGGCGGCTACTCCCGGCGAGCGGCCGGTCGCAATGCAGCACGACGAAGAGGTACGACCGCACCGGCACCGGGACGCGGCGCTCCCGGGTGGTGTCTTCCTGGGTGCTGGCAGGTGCGGCGGCCATGCGGCTCTGGCGTTATCGCCGCCGGCGTGGAGGCGGTTTCGGTTTCGTCGAGGCGCCGATAGCGCTTTCTGTGGAAACGACGTCTTTGCTTTGTGGGCGGGCGTACCCAGCGGTGATGGGATCGAGCTTCTGCACCGTCTCTCTGGACAAGATGAGCTTTCGCTTCGGCCTCGCGGTCTCGTTGTTCGCCATGGAACCTCCTGCCAGCCCTGCGCTGCAAGAAGGCTACCATGCGGGACGGACCGGGTGCCTCATGGAGCGCGCTCGCGAGGATCCAGCGCGGCGGTCGACAGCGTCGCCATCCACGCCGCGAGCCCGCGAGGATCACTCGGCGCCACACGGCCCCATGGAGTGGGCCAGATGCGTACGACCGCGCCGCGGCCCACCGAAGCGATCCAGCGCCCGTCCGGTGAGAACGCTATAGAGAGGACCTGGAACTCGTTCTGGAACACCGCCTCCAGGGTCTCGCGCTGGACGTCCCAGAGCCGTACTGCTTGGTCGCGCCCGGCCGAGGCGAGCCGCGTACCATCCGGCGAGAACGCGAGCCGAGAAACCGCCGCGCGATGGCGGCCGAGCACGTGCTCGGCGGGGGCCGCCGGGTCCACGAGGACGATGCGGCCCTCGGCGCCACCGGCCGCGAGCCACCGGCCGTCCGGGGAGAGGGCGAACGCGGGCTCTAGGCCCAATGCCGGTCAGTTAGCGCGCCTCACCGTCGAGGGGCGCTTGCGCGCATAGTTGCTCATTTTGATCTTCACGGC
>JAUKWE010049594.1:0-19504 GCA_032356425.1 Cumathamnion decipiens | reverse complement strand
CACCGGCGATGGCCGCCCCGGCGGCGCCGGGCATGGCCGCGCGTCGGGCAATCCGAACTAGCGGCCTGGGCCTGTTCGCGCTCGTCATCGCGCTCGCGTGCGATCATGCCACCTCTGCGGCAGGGCCCGCGCCCGCGCCGAGCAAAGGAACGACCATGACCGGATTCACCGCGGCCGCGGAGGCGTTTCGCACGCACGCGACCAAGGCGCTCGCCACCAAGGACCTCGTGCTCGCCCCCAACGGCGAGGCCAGGATGCCGCACAGCTACGGCGGCGCCTGGGCGTTCAACGCCGCGCCGAGCAACCACCCCGACCGCGTGGTCCGCGGCTGGGCGACCGACAAGGGGACGGTGATCACGACCGAGCAGAACTTCGGCGTGCTGCTCGCCGAGGCCGGCCTGTGGGCAACGCCGCGCGGCGACCTCTCGCAGCTGCCCGCGGCGATCGCGTGGTCGCTGGGCAACGCCTACACCACGCCCGGCGGCATCGACGTCAAGATCGGCCCGGACGGCGCGGGCACCATCACCTGCTACCTGCTCTACCAGGAGGCTGGCGGCGGCGGCCACGTCTCGCCGCAGGTCGCCGTCGAGGTCGTGATCACCGCGGCGAAGGATCACACCGCCACGGTCAAGGTCACCAAGCAGCCCTGAGCCACGCCGATGCCCCGAGGTCGTCCTCATGAGTGACATCATGCCGACCCTGCTCGACTGCCCCGGGTGCGGCGAGGCGTGCGCCGCGGCGTTGTTCGAGAGCCTCAACGGCGACCTCATCGCGGCCCAGGTCGAGGCGATCATCGACGGCAGCTTCGAGCGCTGCCGGTGCGCCGCCTGCGGCCTGGCATTTCAGCCCGAGCACCAGATGCTGTTCGCCATGCACAGCACGCGGCTGTGGATCGTCATGTACCCGTTCGAGGCGCGCCGCGACCACGCCCTGCTCGAGCCCGCCGTCGCCGACGCCCTCGCCCACAGCTTCGGTGAGGCCCCCGGCGTGATCGCCGGCGAGCTCCAGGCGGTCAGGCCCCGGCTGGTGTTCGGCCAGTACGCCCTGGCCGAGGCCGTCCGCGCCGCGCGCGACGCCATCGAGCCGCCGGTCCTCGAGTGCGCCAAGCTGCTCGCCTACCAGCGCAGCCTGTCGCAGCTGTTCGCGCTCGGCCCGACCGAGCTGATCTACGAAGCGCTCGCCCCCGCCGGCCAGCTCGTGCTGGGCGTGCGCGCCCTGACGAACGGCGGGCGCCTCGGCGAGCTCCGGATCGCGAGCGCGATCCTCGACGAGAGCGCCCGGCTACGCTCGGCGTTCCAGGTCAGCCACGCCGAGCTGTTCGAGCGCCCGTACGTGTCCGCGGCGCGCTACCTGCTGCGTGCGCCGTAGCGCCAGGAGATGGATGCCAATGCGCCCTACTCGCCTGGCGCGCTGGTCAGCCGCACCGCGGAGACATCCAGGGTCCGCAGCCGCGCCTTCGCGCCGTCGGCCATGGCCTCGACGCTGAGCCGATCGGGGTCGGAGAAGAACGCCTCGCTCGCGTCGGCGTCCAGGTTCACCGTCGCCAGGAGGTTGAACTCTCGATCCCAGGGCGGCGCGTCGGCGCCCTGCGTATCCTCGCGGTACACCAGGCGGCGGCTCTCGCCGGGATAGCCGCGGTGGTCGCCGTCGTCCTGGAACAGCAGCGCAAAGTACTGCGTCGGTATGGCGCCGGAGCGCGGCTGTTGCGGCCCATTCACGACCACGTACAGCTCGCTCCACGCTTGCGCCGAGAACAGCTTGCGCCAGGCAAGCACTTGCTGGTGCAACGCTTCGAGCTGGGCGGCGCCGGCCTCGGCCATGTTCTGCTCGAGGACCAGCGACATCCCCCGCGCGTAGCTGCGGAGCTCGTCGCGGCTCACGCGCCTCCGGGTGATCGCGTCCGCCAGGAACTTCTGGGAGGCATCAAGGATCTGCTGCTGGCGACCGAGCTGCGCCGGCGTGAACCCGAGCTGCGCGAGGACCGGGCGGACCGACTCGGTGAACTTCAGGTAGGTCTTGAGGTCGTCCTGCGTGGTGGCGTCGAGCTCGCGGTCCACGTGGCGGGACAGCTTCAGGTACACCGTGAACGCGACGTGCGCGCCGTACCGAAGATTTTGGTACACCGCGGGAATCACGCGGCGGGTCTCGACGAGCTTGCCGTCCTTGAACAGGGTGGCGCCGTTGAAGCGGACGATGATCGCCGTCTGGATGGCGGCCTTCATCGCGTCTCGCTCACGCTGGTAGCTGGCGTTGAACTCCTTGTTCAGCGCCTCCAGCGGGGCGACCAGCGCGACCTCCTCCGGCGGCCGGGGCGGGACCTTCCAGCGCGGATCGACGCCCGCGGCGTCCGTCGGGGCCGGCGGAGCCGGCGGGGCGGCACGCTCGCTGCTCGGAGGCGCGGACGGGGCCTGCACCGCCGCGTGGGGACCGCAGGCGACGAGCGCGAACGCAAGCAACAGCACGGCGGCGGGTGATCGAAGGGGAACGCGGGTCGTCAGCATCTGGGCTCCTGCGGGAGGACGCGGCGAGCCTTCGGCCCCGGCTGCCACGGTTGGAGGTTGGCGTTCATGCCTCGCCAACGTACCCCGGGGACGAGGCAGGATGCGGTCGTTACCGGGTCCCCGTTCGGATCCTCCCCGCGGCTAACCCAAGGCGGGCGGATCTGGCTATTGTGTCGGCATGACCGAAGCTAGCGTTACCGTGACCCTTCCCGACGGAAGCCAGAAGCAGACCGCTGCTGGCACGCCGATCGGCGACTTCGTGAGGGACTCGATCGGACCCGGTCTCGCCAAGGCCGCCGTGCTCGCGAAGGCGAACGGCACCATCGTGGATCTGTCGCGCAAGCTCGACGGCGATACCCAGCTCGAGATCTTCACGACGAAGACGCCCGAGGCGCTCGACACCATCCGCCACGACGCCGCGCACATCGTGGCAGACGCGGTGCAGCGGCTGTTTCCGGGCACCCAGGTCACGATCGGTCCGACGATCGAGCACGGCTTCTACTACGACTTCGATCGCGGCCAGCCGTTCACCGAGGACGAACTCGGCCAGATCGAGGTCCTGGCCAACGCGATCGTCGCGGCGGATCTGCCGTTCTGGCGCACCGAGGTCTCCCCCGCGGAGGCGATCGCGCTGTTCACCGGCAAGGGCGAGAAGTTCAAGGTCGAGATCATCGAGGACATCGTCGGCAAGGGCGCCAAGGTCCTGACGCTCTACCGCCACGGCGACTGGGTCGACTTCTGCGAGGGCCCGCACGGGCCGTCGACCGGCAAGGTCGGGGTGATCAAGCTACTCAGCTCGTCGGCGGCGTACTGGCGCGGCGATCACCGCAACAAGACGCTGCAGCGGATCTACGGCACCGCGTTCTTCGACAAGAAGGCGCTCGACGCGTGGCTGAAGCAGCGCGAGGAGGCCGAGAAGCGCGATCACCGGCGGCTCGGCAAGGACCTCGACCTGTTCCACTTCCACCCGCTGTCCCCGGGCGCGGCGTTCTGGACGCCGAAGGGCACGGCGATCTACACGGTGCTGTCGGCGTACATGCGGCAACTCGCGCTGTCCAATGGCTACGTCGAGATCAAGACCCCCCTGCTCTACAACAAGGGGCTCTGGGAGATGTCGGGCCACTGGGGCAAGTACAAGGAGAACATGTTCCTCGTCGAGGATAGCGAGGCCAAGGCCGCGGGCGATCCGGATCCGCACCACGTCTCGCTGAAGCCCATGAACTGCCCATCTCACCACCTGTACTACGGCTTCCGGAAGCAGAGCTATCGCGATCTCCCGCTCCGGCTGCACACCCAGGACGTGCTGCACCGCAACGAGGCGGCGGGCTCGCTCGGCGGGCTGACCCGCGTGCGGCAGTTCGCGCAGGACGACGCGCACATCTACTGCCGCGAGGATCAGATCGCCGACGAGGTCGCGCGCTTCGTGAAGCTGCTCGATCACGTCTACAACGCGGTCGGCCTGACCTACGCGGCGAAGTTCGCGACGCGCCCGCCGCAGCGGATCGGCGACGACGCGATGTGGGATCGCGCGGAGGCCGCGCTGGGGACCGCGCTCGATGGCCTGGGGCTCGCCTACGAGCTCAAGCCCGGTGATGGCGCGTTCTACGGGCCCAAGATCGACTTCGACGTCTCCGACAGCATCGGCCGGAAGTGGCAACTCGGCACCATCCAGCTCGACTACGCCGCACCCGAGCGCTTCGATCTGACCTACGTCGGCGAGGACGGCAAGCCGCACCGCCCGGTGGTGCTGCACCGCGCGATCTACGGCTCGTTCGAGCGGTTCATCGCGATCCTGATCGAACACTTCGCCGGCGCGTTCCCGCTGTGGCTCGCGCCCGTCCAGGTCGCGATCGTCACGGTCACCGATCGGGTCAACGATCACGCCCGCACGGTCGCCCTCCGGCTCGCCGCGGCCGGCGTGCGCGTGACGTTCGACGACGGCAACGGCATGATGAAGGCGAAGATCCGCGACGCGTCGCTTCAGAAGATCCCGTACACGATCGTGCTCGGCGACAAGGAGGTCGCGTCCGACCAGGTGAGCGTCCGGACCTTCGGCGCCGATCAGCAAAAGATGGAGACGATGCCGTTCGATGCGTTCGCGCAGCGCGTGGCGCTCGAAGCACGGTTCCCGTGATCTGCCCGGGCGCTACATCCAGATGCGCCAGCGCTCGGGAGTATCCACGCCGGACCGGTCGGACAGCCCGGCGTCGTTGCGCCACAGGCTCACCTTGGGGTCCAGGGCCTTGTACGCGATCGCGATGGCGCCCGACCAGGTTTCCTCGCTGCCCAGGGCGTCCATCTCGGCCGTGGAGAAGAACCGTGCGTCATCGATCTCGGTCGGATTGGGCCGCAGGTCGGTCACGGGCGAGAGCAGCTTGCCGAGGTACATGAAGAAGTAGCTGTGCTCACCGTCGTCCATGACCCAGAGCCGCACCCCCAGCAAGCCCTCGATCGCCACGCGCAGGTTGGTCTCCTCGAAGGCCTCGCGCGCCGCCGCCTGGTCGGGCAGCTCGCCCGGATCGACGCGGCCCGCCGGGAGCAGATAGCGCCCCTTGGTCACGCCGCGAAGGTTACGCACGAGCAGCACGCGTCCCTCATGAAGCACCACGGCGCCCGCGCCGATACTCAACGGGCGCTTCGGTCGGGGACGCTCATCCGGAGCATCGGATCGTTCACGCTGCGACATATGCCGTTATTGTAGGCCGGCAAATGGCGCGGCTGTGCGCGTCTTGCGCAGGTGCGCGTCCCGACGACGAGCGCGTCGCGGCTGTACGCCCAGTCGGGCGTGGACACGGTGAGGGAGGGATCGTACTCTCGGCCGTATGCTGGGCAACCGCGTCATGCATGTCGGCGCGGCCTGGTGAGCGCCCATGATGATGGCCTCCGAGGTCCCCATGACCTTTGACCATGACAAGGCGCTTGCGTTGCTCCGCCGTGGCTCGGGCCTCGCCGACGCCGCATTTCGGGACGGCCAGGAAGCTGCGATCCGTCATGTCTTCGAGGGCCGCGGACGGTTGCTGGTGGTGCAGAAGACGGGCTGGGGCAAGAGCTTCGTCTACTTCATCGCGACCAGGCTGCTGCGCGACGCCGGCGCTGGCCCCACGCTGCTGATCTCGCCGCTGCTCTCGTTGATGCGCAACCAGCTGGCGGCCGCGGAACGCATGGCGGTGCGCGCCGCGACCATCAACTCGGACAACCAGGATGCGTGGAGCGAGGTCGAGGCACGCCTGGGGCGCGACGAGCTCGATGTCCTGCTGATCGCACCGGAGCGCCTGGCGAATGAACGGTTCAGGACCCAGGTCCTGGCGCCGATCGCGGCGCGCCTGGGCTTGCTCGTGATCGATGAAGCGCACTGCATCTCGGACTGGGGGCACGATTTTCGTCCGCACTACCGGTTGCTGGAGCGGTTCACGCGGGGCCTTCCGCCCAGCACCCGGCTGCTCGCGACGACGGCGACCGCGAACCATCGCGTCATGGCCGACCTCCAGGAGGTGCTGGGGCCAGACCTGGCCGTCTCCCAGGGCGATCTCGCTCGACCGTCGCTGACGCTGCAGACCATCCGGCTTCCCGATCAGGCCGAGCGGCTCGCCTGGCTCGCGGCGAACGTCCCGGCCCTGCCTGGCAGCGGGATCATCTACACGCTCACGATTCGGGATGCCGAGCAGGTGGCGGCCTGGCTCAAGTCCCGGGGCCTCGTCGTCGAGGCGTACACCGGCCAGAGTGACGATCGCGCGGAGCGGGAGCAGGCGCTGCTCGACAATCGCGTCAAGGCGCTCGTTGCCACCACCGCGCTCGGCATGGGCTACGACAAGCCCGATCTGGCCTTTGTCATCCATTTTCAGGCACCGGGCTCGGTCGTCGCCTACTACCAGCAGGTGGGCCGCGCAGGCCGCGCCCTGGCTTCCGCCTATGGCGTCCTGCTGAGTGGTAATGAAGAAACGCACATCAACGAATTCTTCGTCGAGCGTGCTTTTCCAACACGGGAAGAAGCCGGTCTGGTCTTGCAGGCACTGGCGTCCGAGCCGGGTGGCCTGTCGGTCCCCGAGCTGATGGGCCACGTCAACCTCAGCAAGGGCCGGATCGACAAGACGATCGATCTCCTAGCGCTCGAGGCCCCGGCGCCGATCGTCAAGCAGGGTGTGAAGTGGACCTTGACCACCGCCCCGCTCGGCGAGTCCTTCTGGCAGCGTGCAGACCGGCTGACCGCCGTCCGGCGTGACGAGCAAGCACAGATGCAGACCTACGTGGCCCTGCCGTCGGGTCACATGGAGTTTCTGATCCGCGCGCTCGACGGCGACCCTTCGAGCGTGGCCCCATCGCGGTTGCCGCCGCTGCCGGGCGCGGTCGATCCTGCGCTGGTACGCGAAGCCATCGAGTTCCTGAGGCGAACGGATCTCCCGATCGATCCGCGCACGCAGTGGCCTCCCGGCGGGTTACCGCGCTACGCCGTGAAGGGGCGGATCGGCCCCGAGGTCCGGTCCCAGCCCGGCAAGGCGCTGTGCGTGTGGGGCGATGCGGGATGGGGCGCGCTGGTGCGCCACGGGAAGCAGACCGCGGGATGGTTCGATGATCAGCTCGTCACGGCATGCGTCCAGCTCGTTCACGCATGGAAGCCACAGCCGGCTCCGGCCTGGGTCACCTGCGTCCCTTCGCTGCGCCATCCGGCCCTCGTCCACGGGTTCGCCGAGCGCCTGGCGCTGTCGCTCGCCCTGCCGTTTTTTCCGGTCCTGCGGAAGACCGAGGAGCGCCCTGAACAGGCGACCATGGCCAACAGCACCCAGCAGGCGCGAAACCTCGAGGGCTGCTTCGAGCTGGCCGGCGCCTTGCATCCTGGACCGGTGCTCCTCATCGACGACACGGTGGCCTCGCGCTGGACGTTGACCATGGCTGCCTGGTTATTGCGTAGCGGCGGCAGCGGCGAAGTGTGGCCGCTGGTGCTTGCCCTGGCCGGCAGCGGCGAATAGCCCCCCCGAACCGTAGCTCGACGAGATCCGCGCGCGATCTCCGCGTCTTCTACCGGCACCGGCACCGGCGCGAACTCCCGCAGCACCCGTTCCCAGGCTGCGGCGGGCGTACTGCTGGCAGGTGGAGACGACCGCTGCTACGGGATCCTGGGAGCCCTCACCCTGCCTGCTTGTAGCCGGACCGCTGTTCCACGCAGCTTCGTGATGCCTGACGGATCGATGCTGCCTGCTCCCGGCAGCATCGATATGTCAGGCACATCGATGCTGCCCGACTCGACAAGATCTCGATTTCGGCTATTGCGTACGATCGAAATCTGCGCGAGTAGACTAGTAGTGGCGGTTGTCGCTTCCCCTCCTTCACCGCGAGATGAGCATCGATCCTCGCTTGCCCTCGAATTGCGTATGGCGCGACGACGTTCGTCGAACAGAACAGATGACAATATGCGCCTCTGGATCTTACCTCCTGCCCTCGTCATCGTGCTTGCCATGGCATCTCCTGGCTCCAAGGCTCGTGCGGAAGGCGCCGTCATGATCGCCGGCGAGGTCTCGCCGCGCGAGCACGATATCATCGCGGGCACCGTCCAGCACGCTGCCGCCTCCCTGACCTGGACGCTCACGGCACCACCGTTCAGCCCCAAGACCATCGACGCCTCGCTGGCGTGCCTGAAGACCGAGGCACCCTGGAACTGCATTGCTCCTCAGATCGGCGGAAACGAGCTCATCGTCCTCGTACAGATCGACGGCGAGCACGGAATCAGCGCGCCGGTGAGGGTCATGACCGTACGCGTCCTCACCGCGGGAACCGAAGGTGAGCTCTCTGCGATCCGCTACTGCGAGAGGTGCACCGAGGTCGTGCTCCAGCGCACCCTCGCAGACCTGAGCAAGCAGCTCCTGCAGCAAGCTGCGGAACGCATCGGGCGCACGCAGCTTGCGATCCACTCGAAGCCCGACAAAGCGTGGATCGTGCTCGATGGCAAGACGGTAGGCGTGACCAACGCGACGTACGTGACCTACCCCGGCACGCACACGATCATCCTGGAGCACCCCTGGTTCAAGACGATGACGCGCGAGATCGTCGCGATCGATGGCACGACGCTCGACGTCGCCTTCGACATGGAACCGGATCCAGGCTTGATCAGCAGACCCAACCTCCCCGATCACCCACCGCCGCTCCTCACGTATCTCACGCTCGGTACGAGCGCCGCTGCCATCCTCGCCGGCGCGCTCCTGATCATGTTCAACGAGGATCCGAACCCGCGTGGACCACAGGGCCCCTACTACTACGACACCTCGAAGTACGGCGTTGCCTCCCTCGTGCTCGGCACAGGCACGGCGATCGCCGGGTTCTACCTGCTCGTGCACCCCCAGGCGACGTCCGCTGTCCCCCTTTCAGTGCTGCCCGGCGGCGCTGCTGCGACCTGGACCGGAAGGTTCTGAGGTTCCGAGGCTCTCCCATGAAGGCTCCACATCGCTTCTTCGTGTTGATCGCGGTACTCGTGTGGTTCGCCGCGGGCTGTGCCAGGAAAGCGAACCCGTACTACTGCCCGGGCGCTCCCGACAACAACTGCACGGAGGACGCCCCCGAGGGTCCGCACGGCTGTACGGGCAACGCCCAGTGCTCGGCGTCCAGCAGCGTGTGCGACACGCGGTCGAACACCTGTGTGCAGTGCACGGCCACGCAGGCGTCGGCCTGCAGCGGCACGAGCCCCGTGTGCAGAGCCGATGACCGCTGTCATGGATGCACCTCGCACACGGAGTGCATGGGCTCGAACACCTGCTCGCCCGACGGCTCGTGCGTGCCCGCCGATGACGTCGCGTACGTCACGCCCGCCCCGGCGGGCACGAACAACCTCATGTGCAGCATGGCGACCCCCTGTACGAAGATCGCGAGCGCCCTCGCGACCGCGCGGCGCTACCTGAAGCTCCACGGCGCCTTCGATGAAGCGGTGATGATCAAGGACCGCGACGTGATCGTGCTCGCCGATCCCGGCACGACGCTCACGTATAACAACAACGATAACGTCCTGACCGTGCAAGGGACCAGCGACGTCAAGGTCTACGACCTGGCGATCAACGGTGCTTCGGGCAGTAGCGCCGGCATGTTACTCTCGAACAGCGGGAGTCAGACGGTGACGGTGACACTGACGAGGGTCGCGATGTCGGACAATAACGGCACCGGCGGCGCGATCACCGCGTTCGGTGGAACGCTCAACCTTTACCAGAGCAGAATTTACGCCAACACAGGTGGCGGTTTGTCCTTATCCGTAACCTCGTTTGACCTTGAGAACAATATTATCGCGAAGAATGGTAGCACGATCTCTGCGTGTGGAGGTGTGCGCATCAACGGGCTCGGCGGCGGTGCCCCCAAGCTCGAGTTCAACACCATCGTGCAAAATACTGCCGCCGCGGGCATAGCAAATGGTGTGGAGTGCGCTTCCGCGCAGCCGATCTCGTTCGGGGACGACATCGTGTACGGTAACACCAACATGCAGGTCAGCGGTACGACCTGTGCCTGGACCTACTCGGATGTCGGCCCCGACACCGTCACAGGCATGGGCAACCTGAACGCCGCCCCCTTGTACGTCAATGCTGCCCAGGGAGACTTCCACGTCACCAGCAGCTCCCCGACCAACAACCAGGCGGATCCGAATGCGACCCTTGCCATTGACTTCGATGGCAACACGCGACCGCAGGATGGGCAGCGCGACATCGGCGCTGATGAGTACACGCCCTGATCGCCATACCAAACCACAAGCTGTCTATCGGTGACAGATTCGCTTTCTGCCGAAAGTTTCGAAGCCCATGACCACTCCACTTTGTTTCCTCACGGCTCCACGTCAAGTCTTCCTGGTGTTCGTTTTGTTCATCGCGAGTTGCGGCAGCAACGCGAGTTCGTCCTCCTGCCAGGGCGTACCCGGTGACAGTTGTATGGACGGCTGTACGCGCTCTGACCAGTGCTCAGGGGCCGATCACGTTTGTGATACGCAGTCGAACACCTGTGTGCAGTGCACGGTAACGCAGGCGTCGGCGTGTGGTGGCACGAGCCCCGTGTGCGGAGTGGACGACCGCTGCCGCGGATGCACCTCGCATGTGGAGTGCACAGGTTCGAACGTCTGCTTACCCGACGGCTCGTGCGCGACCACCACTGACGTGGCGTACATCACGCCCGGTCCAGTTGGCTCGAACAATCTCGAGTGCAGCATGATGACCCCCTGTACGAAGATCGCGAACGCGCTCGCGACCATGCGGCGCTACCTGAAGTTTCACGGAACGACCAGCGACGCGGCAACCATCAACGATCGCAATGTAGTCATGCTTGCCGATCCCGGCGCAACGCTCACATATTCAACCACCGGCGACATCCTGATCGTGACAGGGACCAGCGATGTCAAGATCTACGATCTGACGATCACTGGTGCCTCTGGCAAGGGCGCCGGCATTTTGCTACCGCCCGGCGGCAACCAATCCATGATGTTGACGAGGGTCGTAATGACATACAACCAAGGGGACGGCGGCGCGATCACCGCGTCTGGCGGGACGCTCACGCTTCGACAGAGCCGGCTTTACGGCAATGCATTGGGTGCGCTTTCCTTGTCTGGTGCATCGTTTATCCTCGAAAACAATCTCATTATATATAACGGCAGTCCGGCCGCCACACATGGAGGCGTGGGCATCAATAAGCTCAGTGCAGGCGCCCACAAGATCGAGTTCAACACCATCGCGAGGAATGTTGCCGACACCATCTACGGGGCTGGCGTGGCGTGCATGTCCGGCCTGCCATCGATCTCGTTCGCGAACAACATCGTGTACGGCAACCAGAACTCGAACATGCAAGTCAGCGGGTCGAGTTGTGCCTGGACCTACTCGGACATCGGCCCCATGCTCAGCACCATAACAGGCGTGGGTAACCTGAACACCGATCCGTTGTTCGTCGATATTGGCCAGGCAGACTTCCATCTTACCAGCAACTCTCCTGTCATCAACCAGGCGGATCCGAACGCGACCCTCACCGTAGATTTCGATGGCAACGCGCGACCGCCGGATAGCCGACGCGACCTCGGCGCTGAGGAATACACCCCCTGATCAAAGGCCACGAGCCGTGAGAACTACTCGATTCTCATGACTGCAGCGAACCAGGTGTATTTACTCCGTGTTCGACAACCGAGATCGGCAACCTTGCGAGATCCGTAGGGCTGCCTGATGGCCCCGGAGGAATCGATAGAGATCTCAAGATGCTCGAGACGATGGATCTGTTGCCCCGGCAAACAATCAGAAGAGTTCCTGTTCTTGGAACCTTGCACCAATAGGTTCGAGCCTGGAACGAACATCGGTGCTCGATGATATCAAAGCTTATTGTTCCGACTTTTGAAGTGTTCGCCGAGATCGAGAACGCCGACATTGCTGCAGAAGACCTGGCACGCAATGGGCAAACCACTCGGCGTTGCGTGCGCTGCGGTGGCGAGTTAGTCCTCGAACGCGTGGGAGCATCATGCCGGTGAGAACTACCAACTCACGGATCGAAAGCGTCCCACGAACTGCTGCCACGGCATCTGCCGCGCACCAACGAATCTCTCCAAAGCGATATAGCAGACTCAGGACAGTCATCGTGCGATCTGTAAGCAATCTCTCACAGGCCGCAAGTAGCCTCGCGTCGGCGATGGGACGACCTGCGATGGAACACAGGCTGTTCACGCGTTCTCTTGGGCTTCCGGAGTCGAGCCGTTTGATCTAATATTCGACGTCATTCTCTTGGTCTGACTCCGGCATTGGGCCGGCAGTCATAGATCATCAGCGCTCAGCGGCTCTCGCATGAGCACGTCGTCGAGCTCAACGTCTGCCCAGACGCGTTCCTTCCAGTTGAACATTAGCCACTCGGGGTTAATTCCGCTGCCAGGGCCATTCGCGAACGCCTCTTCCGGGAAGATCACCCCTGGTCGAATCCCTGCCTTGTATCCGGTGATCGTGATGAGACCGAGCGCCCCTTCAGCTTCGCAAAGCATCATCACGACGGTGCGCTCGAACGGATACCCGGCATGAAACTTGAAAAGAGTCCCGCGTGGTAGTGGGTCTCCAGAATAGGCCTTGATCGATATCCAGCTCGACAAGATGTAGCCTCACTTTACCTTGATATCATGATTGCCAGACTTATCACGCCCGGCGGTCTCGGCACCATCGAAATTGATCTCGCGAAGGTGTTTTCCGCTTGAATTGCACACCTCAAAACGAGCATGTTGAGTATCCACCGAGTAGTATAGCGCACTATCGACACTCTCGTAGACTAGGCGATTATTGAGCGAAGAAGTGGCAGGTGAGTTCTTGAGCTGGAAGGTCGCAGCTCGCTCGGCTGCCACTTGCTTGACCAAGGCGACACGCTCAGCGACAGGCAGCTTACCGAGAGGAGCCTCAAAGTCGTTTGCGTTAGTATATGGTTGCTTTTCTTGAAGCGCCACCAACACTTTAGCACGCGCATTCGCCAGGGCCTCCTTCACGCGGTTGCCAGCACGCAGCTCGATATCATTCTTCTGGTTCTTACCTTTGAGTACAATGCTACGATTCTCAAGGAGGATATCCGTGCCCCGCTCGACACGCTCGAGGTACTCCTCCGCGATCGCGCGGCGGGCTGCCTCGCCTGCGCGTTGCCGAAGATCAGCAGGTTGGTGCTCCAATGTCGTGGCAAGATAGTTGACAGCTTTCTGTCCGCGGTGCTTAGTTGCCGCTTCCACCGCACTCTTTGAGAGTTCAGTGGTCGTGGCTATGAGATCGTGAGATTTGGCCATTTCAATCCACTTCGCGCCGAGCGACGAAGCATTCATCCCTCCGCTCTCGAGCGCTGTGTCGGCCGCACTTTTCAGATCAACATGAAGCTGATTTTCCAAAGGGAGAAGGCTTCGACTGCCGACGCCCAGGATCGGCTCCAGCTCAGAATTCCTACTCACGAGCGTGAGCAGTTGCTTCGCAAGTCCATCCGCGACCAAGTCGAGCTCTGCTTGAGAGAGCTTTCCAGCCTTGGCGGCGGCCTCTGTATCTGCTGCCTTCTTGTGGACCTCGCCCAACCCCCTCAACAGCTCGTCGACGTGCTTCGGTGCGCCCTTGCCATGGGGATCTCGTCCGGCGTGTGATTTGAGCTCACTGAGGTACAGTTTCGCCCCTTCGGTCAAATCTCTTATCCGGGCGCACTTCGTGCACAACGTGACAGACCACTCACCGCTGTCGAGCTGTTTGATTCGTACGTGATGGCTCTCACCCGCCAGTACGACCGGCGCGGAAGCCACATACGTACCGAGCTCGCCATCGTGGCTCGATCGTTCGTGCTTAGGATTCTTGGAAGACGCAGCATCGTGTCCGGATCGCGTACCTATGCTGGGCTCGCCCACATGCGTGCCCAGCTGCTCGTGCACGGAGGCGACCTCCTGCATCTGGACGTCACGACCGTCGATCTCGAGCTTCCAGCGGTTGGTATGGTGGTCCCGTGAAGCCGAGACCTTGCCGCCGTTCGCCCGTGCTTCCTCGACCGCGTGCTGGATCTGACCGCGAGATCCTTTCCACAGTGCGCCGGGGACGAGCTCCTCGAGACCGAGCAGGTGGAACTTGGTCTCGAGCATCGCCTGCGTATGCGACTCATGGACCTGACCCTCGAGATCCTCGCGCATCTTACCGAGCTCGCCGCCGGCATCGCCGTCTTTCGCGACGATCTTCTCGATCGCCTCGATCTCCTCGCGAAGCAGCTTGGTGCGTTGCTCGAGGAGCTCGACGGCCGATGCCGCGTTCTTGCGCTGCTCGACCTCGCCTGCGAGGTGCTGGAGCTGCCGCGCTTCGAGGACGAGGCGCTTGGCTTCGGCGCTTCGCTTGGCGAGGCGCTCGAGGCCCGGCATGCGCTCGCCGATCGCCTTGTGAACTCCGCGGCCGATCGCGACCGACGCGCCCTGGAGCATCCAGTCGCGCGCCTCCAGCGGGCCCGGCTCGTGCCCGCTGACGACCCTGTGCGCGACGTAGCCGATCGCAGCCCCCCATACCGTGTGCACGGTGATCGCGCCCGCTTCCTTGCCGACGACGACCGCCTTCTGGGCAATTGTCTCGGCCTTCGCCCACGTCATCGCCTCACGGCCCTCGAGTCTCACAGCCTCCGCCGATGCCCTCGCGATCGTCCCGAACAGCGCGGTGCTCGCGAACGACATGAACAAGTTCTCGACGAAGGCTTCCCTGAGCGAGCCACCTTGGACCGCGGTCTGGCCCACCGCGTTGACTGCCGAGTCGGCGACCACGTTGGCCGTGGTGACCCCGGCGCGAGCGATCGTCGACAGCTCGGCGACCGTGGCAACGCCCTCGGCCTCCATCAACATACCACCGGCGAGCTCTGCGGCAGCACCGCCGGTGGCGGCGGCCAGGACAGCGATGCCGATCAGCGCGGCAGCCTTGACGCAGGCGGTGCGGAACTGCTGGTTGCCGACGAGCTTCGCCCCCTCGCGGAAGAAATTCCTGAGGTCCTCGTCGAGCGAGATCTTCGCGAACGCCGCTTGGGCCTTCGCAAGCACCGCGCGACGTGTGGCACGGTGCTTCGCTTTCTGCGCGGGCGTCCCGACCTGAGACTGCTCTTCGTCGTGGATCTCCTGCTCCGTCGCCATGAGCTCGTCTTGGATCGGCACGACCCGAGCACGGATGTGCTCGCACAGCGTCTCCAGGTTCCGGAACTTCCCGCTGAACAACATCGCGATATGGGCGGCAATCCCCTCCTTGGCCGTCATGGCCGCCTCCTGCAGCTCGAACGTCGAATGGATCGTGCCGAGCACGCGCTCGCGCAAGGCGATCTCACCGGAGCGCAGCGTGACTTCGTCGACCTCGGCCGTATCGACCTCGCCGCCGTTGATCATCGCGGTCTGCAGCTGTCGCGACTTGTCCTGGAGCGCGACGACCTCGTGGGAGTACACCGCGGGGCGGTTCGTGCCCTTCGCGCCCATCGTGGCGCTGAAATCCAGGTGCGCTCCCTCGAGATCACGTTCCGTGGCCTGGACGGCACGCGCGTTGAGCCCGGCCTGGAGCTCGAGTGCTTGCCGGAGCTTGACTTCCGACGTCTGCGCGAGGTGTGAGGTGCCGGCGGCAGTCGCGAGCAGCTCCAGAACCTCGCGGACCGGCGTCGCTTCTACGCTCTTCGGATCCTTGACGCCGAGCTTCTTGGCGGTACTGGCCAGGTTGTGAATCGCACCCGAGATCTGGAACAGGCGGTCGCGTTGACCGGAGAACACACGATTCCAGTCGGTGGGTGCCTTGGCACTGCTGGTTACGAACTCGTGCTGCTTCCGCGTGACGAAGGCGCGCGCGGGCGCGACGTGACCGGCGAGTCCCCAGCTCGCAACCTCGCTCGTCACGAAGCCAAGCTGGAGGTTGCAGTCGCCGGCCGCGGCGAGTAGCGCATCGAGCCCGGGTGGCTGCTCGGCCGGAGCCGCCTTCCCCTTAGGGGCCTTCGCCGCTGCCGCCGGTGATTGGTGCAGCGCGATGTCGTCGCCCACCGAACCCCCCGCAACCTCGAGGAGCTCGTTCTCGACGTTGTCCTCGCCGCTGAGCGCGTGCGCCGGTGCGTACTGCTTCAAATTCGGGTTCTTGATCGCGAACCTCTTCGGGACTCCGAAGAGGGGTGGCGCAGCGGCCAGCAAGTACGCGTTGAACGTCGCATTGCTTTCGCCATGGTGATCGGTGACGGTCCACAGCGTGGCGGCGACCTCTTCCGCGGTCGCGTCGCCGGGCTCCATCGCACGTACCCAGTTCCACAGGTGCGGATCGCGCGCGCCTTCCCACGCGAGCGTCGTCGTTCGCAGGCCGGTTGCCTTGCCTCTGGCCTTCGCGGCGGCCTTCGCGTTCGGTGGCTCGATCGTGAGTACTTGCCGCGCGCACAGCGCTGCGCCGACGAAACGATCGATCGGCATCGAGGAGATCAGCGCACCTGGGTTCATCACGCCTTCGCCGGTAGCACCGGTCGAGTCCGCGACATCGACGTAGCGCGGGCCGAGCCTCTGCAGCGACGACACGATGGCGATCTGGAGCGCCTGTGCGATCGCGAGGCCGAGCAGGGGAGACCACGCGTCGGTCGATGGCAGCATCGAGCCCACGGTGCGCGCTGCATTGCTTGGATAGAGGATCTCATCGAGCTTCGTAAGCGAACTGAAGTCGCCGATGTTCGCCTCGAGCTGGATCAGCAACTCGCGCACGAATGCCTTCTGGTTCACCCACGTGAGACGCGCCTGCGGATCCGGGAAGTACACGGACCTTGCATGATCGCCGACGGCATTCCACACATGGATCCTGTTAGCGCTGAGATAGCGCTCCAGCTGCCCGGGAGCCGGCAGGACGGGGAGTTGTTCCGTGAGCGTTCGTTTGCCGGGGCCTGCAATGTCCGGATCACGACGTTCGAACGTCTCATGGACGAGGCTGCTTTCGCCTGGTTTCTCTCGCGACCGCTTCCCATGTACGTCGCCTCTCCTGCTCAGCCTACCCACTGCTTGCCGCAGCGCACTACCTGTATCACGGCAGAGGTTCCTCGGGAAGGTGCACGGAAGCTCGACGATGTACCGCATCGGAGATCCGCTCCGGACCGATGCTGCGTTGGCGGCACAGGCTCCTGCTGCCAGGCGGCGGGCGTCAGGATGCGTGGTGAACCCTCGCACAAGGGCCGTCGATCCGGCACCTGCAGTCGCCTACGTCGAGGACACCAGGAAGTGCGCTTGCTACCGGGTCGAGCCCGGCCGACGGCGGCGCTACTTCGCGTCGGGCGTGGCGGGATAGATCTGGCCGCGGACCTCGCCGTAGAACGTGTTGGCCTTGGTGTGCAGGTTGAAATACAGCACACCCTTCCTGGCCAGGTACTCCAGGGCAGAGATGGTCATCGACTGTGTGGGAAACCCGATCTCGACCGGGCAGCTCTCGGGGGTCGAGGGCTTGAGGCCCTTGGGCATCTGCTTGACATAGGTGATGTTCTTGTTCACCAGCTCGACGCTCATCTTGCCGGCGGCGAGCAGCTTCGGCAGGCTGCCGAACTCGCTGAAGTCGACGATGATGGGCCCCAGCACGCCGGGCGGGCCGCAGTGGATGTGGAACATCAGGATGTCGGCGGCGTTGACGCCGGTGACGTCGACGTCGACGTAGGCCTTGGTGAGATCCTTGCTGAAGCGCAGCTGGCCATAGCCGCGCGACTTGCGCTGCTCGCGGGGCACCGAGGCGGCCGTGCTCTCGAGCCCGACGCCCTTGCTGAGCCCCTTGGGGGCGTCGGCCTCGTCCCCCGGCTGCTGCTGCGGGCTCATCCAGCCCTCGTAGATCGTGAAGGTGGTGGCACCCTGCGCCGGATCCTTGGCGAACGTGGGCGAGACGAACAGCGTGGACGCAACCAGGGCAACGAAGAAGCTTCGCATCGGGTTCTCCTGTGCGCCGGATACCTCGGCGCGACGTGTGAAACGAAGCATACGGGAAAGTGATCGCGGCCACCGAGGTGGGAGCAACCACCGACGACGCTGATCTCGGGGCGCCTGGCTGCGCGGGATCGTCCTCGCGCGGGCGGGGGAGGCCGTGTGCCCTCACCTCGCCATGCCGTTCGAGCACTTCAAGCCGGAACATGTGGCTCGGCCCCGTGGATCCCCCTGGATCAATCAGGTGCCGTTTCCATCGCGGAGGAGGCGGACCACGGGCGGGCGGAAACCGTGCTCGCGGGGGAAAGCAACTTCACGGGCCCCACGAACGCACGAGCCCGGCGGCTCGAGGATCTGGAGGTGCTACCTCCGCCGCCGCCAGCGACCCCTCGAGGGTTCCAGGCCCACGCTGCTCAGGAATTCCCCAAAAAACAAGCCATCTATTTGTAACGCTTTGTTTTTTGGCTCGGGATCCCGTGAATTCCCGCTGCGTTAGGCTCAGTTCCGCATGATAGGCGTGCCCATTTGCCATAGAGTGCGTCTTCGCTCATCGCAACCGCGCGCCCGCGCACAGCGTCTACGATATCGCCCGAGGTAGATCGCCTGAGAACGCCCTAACTATTCGTAGCGGCTTGAAATCGCTGAATTTTGATGGCTCATATTGGAGGCAGGCCCGGCTTCATTCTTGCGACTGTGCTGGAACCGCACTTCCACTCCCGCCCCCAGCGATCAGCCGAACGGAACCCCCTGCGATCGATCGCGCCGGGGTTGGCTCGTTCGGGAGAGCACGCCCCATGACCGATCTGACCGACCGTCCAAGCTCACCACCGGATCTCCTCGAATCGACCTCCACCATGCTCACTCCGGAGCAGGTCGCAGCGCTCCCGCAGCACGGGTCGACAAACGGCCACCCGACCGAGCCCGGCGCGTTCGCGAAAAATTTGTTGTCGTCCCTGCTTCGGTTCAAGGCCGGCGACTTCAGCTCGCGGATGCCCGCGGAGCTCACGGGGCTCGAAGGCAAGATCGCCGACGTGTTCAATGACATCCTGCTCGTCAGCGAGCGCCGCGCCGCCGAGACGGCCCGCGTGTGCCGGGTCGTCGGCAAGGAAGGCAAGCTCAAGGAGCGCATGCGCGTCCCCGGCGCCGTCGGCGGCTGGGCCGATGAGATCGACGCGCTCAACACGCTGATCGCCGACCTGGTATGGCCGACGACCGAGGTCACGCGCGCCGTCGGTGCCGTCGCCAAGGGCGACCTCGGGCAATCGATGTCGCTCGACGTCGACGGCCGCCCGCTCGAAGGCGAGTTCCTGCGCTCGGCGCAGCTCGTCAACAAGATGATCGATCAGCTCTCGGTGTTCACGTCCGAGGTGACGCGCGTCGCGCGCGAGGTCGGCACGGAAGGCAAGCTCGGTGGCCAGGCCCAGGTCAAGGGCGTCTCGGGCGTCTGGAAGGATCTGACCGAGTCGGTCAACCAGATGGCCGGTAACCTCACCGCGCAGGTCCGCAACATCGCCGAGGTGACGATCGCCGTCGCGTCCGGTGACCTGTCGAAGAAGATCACCGTCGACGTCCGCGGCGAGATCCTCCAGCTCAAGGAGGCGATCAACACGATGGTCGAGCAGCTGCGCTCGTTCGCCTCGGAGGTCAC
>JAUKWE010049483.1:0-19565 GCA_032356425.1 Cumathamnion decipiens | reverse complement strand
ACCGTGATGTCGCCGGCGGCGACCTCGTTCCTCGGCTGCGTGCTGGCCAGCGGGATCAGCCACAGCGCCACGGTGCGAACCCAGCACTCACTACATCGACGCACCATCGCCGAAGCGTGCGGCATCGCCGTCATCGCGGTGGATCAATCTCCCGCCGCTGAAGTTCGACTAGACTCGCAGGCATGACCTTACGACTGGGTGTCGTGATCGCGTTGATGACCACCATCGGCAGCAGCCTCGGGGCGTGTAACTACATGCGTCGCCAGGCCGGCATGAAAGAGAAACCATCGTGGGAGGAGTCACCGCTGTCGAACGCGGACGCTCCCGCGCTCGCTGAGGCGGGTATCTACGTGCTGCTGGGTCGCGGTGGGAAGGTGGTCACCGCGCAACCGGATCCCACCGAAGCGCCGGTCACCACCGGGAGCCTCACCATCTCCGAGGACGACCTCACCTACCTGAGGGAGCGGTTGTTTGTCCCGATCTTCAGCGATGAGCACGCACTGCGAGAGCTGGAGAAGGCCAATTGCGCCGCCGAGCTCGACCGGCGCGGTGTCGTGTGGAACGGGCCGATCGGCACGGCGGTCGATCAAAACCAGTGCAGCAGGATCGACACCTACCACCCCGGCGCGACGCTGTCATGGATCGCGAGTCGCGAGGCCGCACGCTTGGCGCTGATCGAGCGCCTCGCGGCCGGTCACCCGCACCGGGCCCAGTTGCTCAACGCGGCCTACCTGCATGCGGCCAAGACCGCTGGTGGGGACTCGTACGCCGTGTGCTGGGAGAATGGCAAGGTGCTGGACAAATACTGCTCCAAGCAATCCGTTTCCGTACACATCACCACCGAGGTCCCACTGCGCGGGCGGCAGGCCCGAGGCCTGGAGAGCGCGCGCCGCTACCTGACCAAGATCGACCTGGCGGCCGAGGGTGGTAACGAGGCGAAGGCCATGATCGCCGAGATCGACTCGCTCCTGGAACCCCGCAGTCAGCGCCGCGCGGAGACGATCGCGGCGCACCGCGCGAAGAACCCTTCGCTGGTCTCGGCCCAGGACCTCAACTATGACGAGAACGGACCGGTGTACCTGTGGCACGAGCTCTGTAGTTCGCCCGTCCCCGACCGGCGCCGCGAGGACAACGTGTGGGTGGAGTCACAAATCGTATGCGTCGCCGTCTCGGTCGAAGACGATCACGGTTGCCGCACCGTCATGCACGAGGCTCGGCGTATCAGAGGCACGCCACGCTTCGTGTGGTACAGCATCGGGGATTCGAAGCAGATCGATTGCCCGTGATGCGTAGCTCGTAGCTGAGCTGCACGCAGTCGTCGGCCGCGAGGTGAGCTGCGCTGGCGGCAGCGGTCGCGGACCGCGAGTTCGCCTAGAAGCCGGAGCCGGAACCACCCTCGCAGCAGGCGACCTCTGCGCCGCAGTCGCGTCCGCCGCAGGTGATGTGCCAGCACTCGATCGAGCCGCACGGCACCACGGTCCACGTCGTGTCGCCCGAGCCCCCGGCCGGCGCGCTTGGCGCCGCGCACGCGCCGCCGCATGCGTTCGAGCAGAACGCGGCCTCCTGCGGCAGCAGGTTGCCGTTGACGCAGCTGAGCCAAGCTCGCTCGCACACGTCGGAGCGGTAGGCGTCCGGCGGCGGCTGGCCTTCCTGTCCGATGCCGATCGGATAGTCGCCGCTCGCGGTGCCGATCGCGTACAGGAAGTTCGTGTTCCACTGCGTCTTGTCAGCGGTCAGGCACGACGCGCTGGCCGGCACCGGGGGCGGCTTGGGTCCGCACCCCACTGGCATGGCACCACCGCTGCCACTGCCATCACTGCCGCCGCTGCCATCACTACCGCCGCTGCCATCACTACCGAGCGTCTGGGCGGTCGCCGCGGTCTTCGGATCGATCTCGGCGGTGCACGCCGCTGCCGCGGCGAACGCGATCAAGGTCAGCGACGCGACGCGACGCACCAGGCGGGGGCTCGGCTGGATTCCAAACACTCGAATCGTCATACAATGTCCAATCGGCATCGTCACGATGCGTGCAATGCCATGAAGCCACTTCGAGTCACGAAGCACCGCGACTCGGTTGGCACCCTAAGCCACCGCAGGTGGCCTTGTCAATTGTCCTATCTGTTACTCACGTCAATGTGATTGCGATCAAATCGTCGCGGTCGACGCTGCCGCGTGCCGGGCGTCACCCCGGTTCGCCGGGCGGTTCGTCAACCGTTCCGTGCTCGTGCTCACGACCGCGTGCCTCCGCCTACCAGAGCACTCCCTTCACCGGGGTCGTCGGCTCGGGGAGCGTCGTCTCGCCCAGGAGCTGCCGAAGGTTGGTCTCGATGGTCGTCGTGATCGCCGTGAGCGGGATATCGAAGACTGTATTTTCGAACGGGTCTTCCAGGTCTCGGCCGATCTTGTCGATCGCGAGGAACATGAACCCCACCACCATCGAGCCGACCGGCGTATACCAACCCATTTGCTCGACGAGCCCCACGGGGAGGAGCAGGCAGAAGATCTGCACGAAGAGCATGGGGAAGAAATCGTACTGTTTCGGGAGCGGCGTGTTCTTGATGCGCTCTGTCCCGCCCTGGGCGTCGGCGAGGTCGTCAACGTTTCGATCGACCGATTGCCATTCGAGGGCGTCGAGCCAGCCGCGGTCCTTGGCGTCGCGCAGCGCCCTGCCCATCTTCTGTTGCAGGGCGAGGGCGACGTTGCGCTGGCTGCGCAGTGCTTCGAGGTCGCTCGCGCTCAAGAACGGCTCGATCGCCGGCCAGGGTTCGAGCCCGCGGAGTTGCTGCCGCAGGGCGTGGACGAACGCTATCTGGCAATAGACCAAGCGCTTTTGCATCGCGGCGAGCTCTCGGGCTTCGGCCGCGTCGCCCGCGCGCGTCGGGTGGAGCGTCGCACACACCTGGCGCGCGAGGCTCCGGCTGTTGTTGACGATTTGCCCCCAGAGCGTGCGCGCCTCCCACCACCGCGCGTAAGCGGAGTTGTTGCGGAAGCCGATGATGATGGTGATGGCCGAGCCGTAGAGCGCGAGGGGGAGGTTCCTGGCGCCGACCCACTCCCAGTGGAGCAGGTTGAACGCGATGACGATGACGACATCCCACACGACGAGCAGCGCCAGCGGCCAACCGACGTAGGTCAGCATGCGCCACAGGTGGGCGTCCTTCGGTGTGATCACGTCGGCGACTTCTCGGCGGGGTCGCGTAGCGTGACGAACGTATCGCTGCCACTCTCGGCGATCCGCATCTCGCCCGCCGCGATGTCGTAGATCCAGCCCGAGATCGTCAGCAGTTTTCGCGCGGTGGCCCCAGCCACCGAGGGGTGCGTTCGCAGGTGGGTCATCTGCATGAGGACGTTCTGCTCGGTCAGCACGCTCAGGAGATCCCGCTCCTCGCCGGCGTGGATCGACTCCGCGATCCGGAGCGCCGAGATACCGTTGTTCAACCAGCTCGTGACCGTCGGCATCGCGCTGGTCGAGTCGGGGTCGAGGAGGGACTTCATCGCGCCGCAATCGGTGTGGCCGCAGACGACGATGTGCTGCACCTGGAGCGCGGCGACCGCATACTCGATGACCGCGCTCACGCCTCCCGGCATCCGGCTGTAGGACGGGACCATGTTCCCGATGTTGCGGCTCACAAACACGTCACCGGGCTTCGAGCTGGTGATAGCCTCGATGTCGATGCGTGAATCGGCGCACGTCACGATCAGCGCATGGGGGCGCTGGGGTTCGGCCGCGGCCTTCTGGTAGGCAGCAGCATGCGTTGCATAAACCCCGGCGCGGAACTTCAAGGCGCCTTGCTTGAGCTTGTCGAGGGAGTCATCCATGGGTGGACGCTACCATTGCTCGACGCGCCCGGCAGGGCCTCGTTCTGGCCCGGTGGGCGGTGGCGGTGGGGCCCCGGACCAGATCCGCACGGTGGGCGCCCACCTCCGAAGACAGCCTCCGTCTCCGAAAGCACGCGATGCTGGACTCCCGATCTCCTGGTGTTGCCCAGGATTCCAGCTGGCCACCGCGCCCGCAGCTTAGCTCACTGCAGGCTGACGTCGTCGATGAAGAAGCTCGTCTGGAGCGAGCTGTCCTCGGTGCCAGTGAAGCTCACGGCCGCCGCGCTCGGGGCGCCGCTGACGGTGAAGCAGGCCTGCTTGTACGCCGAGAACGCAGCCGCGTTCAGGTTGCTGAACGTGCCGACCGTGGCGCCCTTGTACTGGACGGTCAGCTTGTCGAACTGCGTGGTCGTGGTGGTCTCGGCGGTGGTGATCCGCAGGAAGAAGCAGAGCTGCGTCACCGCGCAGGCCGACGTGACCGACTGGCTGAGCGTGTCGGTGTGGGTGGTGCCGTAGCCGTCCAGCCAGGCAAACTGGGTGCCGGCGTGGGCGGTGCCGGTGTTGCCGAGGACGCCAGCGGTCGCCGTCCAGCTCGTCGCGCCGCTCTCGAAGCCGGGGTTCAGCACCAGGTTCGTCCCGCAGCCGCTGGTGGAGGTCACCACGAGCGTGACCGTCGTGGTGTGGCTGAGGGTTCCGCTCGTACCGGTGATCGTGATCGCAAAACTCCCCGTCGGCGTCGTCGTCGCGGTGGTCACCGTCAGCGTCGCGGTCCCGGTCGTCGGATTGGGGCTGAACGCTGCGGTCGCGCCGGTGGGCAGGCCACTCGCGGCAAGCGTGACCGAGCCGGTGAATCCGCCCGCGGGCGTCTCGGTGACCGTATACGTCGCGCTCGCGCCCTGGAGCACCGTCTGCGATGCCGGGCTCGCCGACAGCGAGAAGTCGGGTCCGCTGCTGCAGGTCGGGTCGCCGGTCTGGGCAGGGACGCTGACCGCGTCCCAGGCGGCCTTGACGGTGTTGAACTGCGTGCAGCTGCCGGGAAACAGGGTCTTGGCGGCCTGCAACGTCCAGGTCCGGTACTTCAGGTACGAGCTTCCCGTGGTCTTGATCAGCATCGCGTTGTACAGGATCTTGATCGCGTTCTGTACGCCCAGGCCGACGACCGTGGAACCGTTGCAGGTCGGGCTCGTCGGCTGCCCGTTGGTCGGATTCGAGCCCTCGGCGAGCAGGTAGAACCAGTGGTTACCGGGACCGGCTGCGGCGTGGACCTCGGTCGAGGGAATCGAGGACGAATAGCAGTTGGGGTTGTTGTTCACCAGGGATGGATTGGCCATGTTCCGGATGGGGCCGCTGCCGACCAGGTTGATCTGCTCGCCCACGGTGTAGTCGGGAACGTCGAACGGCGCGGGCTCGTTGGCGAACCCCTCGGTCGCCGCGCCGAACGTGTCGGCGATGAACTCCTGCGTGCCGCTGCCCGAGATCCCACCCGGGGTGTGATCGTCGATGCCGTGACCCATCTCGTGGGCGATCACGTCGATCGCGCCGATCCACTGGTTGGCGTTGTTGTGTCCGACCTGAACCTGGGTACCGTCGTAGAAGGCGTTCACGTCGGCGAGGCCGACCCGGATCGGCCAGGCGCCGCCCGCGCCATCCATCGCGTTGCGACCGAGCCACTGCGTCAGCATCTTGGCCTCGGTCTGCGCGCCGAACAGCGCGTCCACGCAGCCGGTCTCCCGGCTGGTGGCGTTGCCATTACCCCACAGATCGTCCGGGCCGCTGAAGGTCGTGTTGTTGGCTGCGTCCTGGCAGCTCAGGTTGGTGATGGTCGGGTCCTTCAGCGAGAACGTGCTCCCCGACAGCGTCGTGTTGAGCGCGACCGGGTTGGGGCCGCTCCATGCCGAGGTCCCGCTGCCGTACACGACGTGCTCCTGCTCGCGCAGCACGGCGCCGGTGAGCGCATCGACGTCCACGGTCAGCCGGCTGATGCCATTGGCACCGAAGCCGTCAATGGTGGACTCCCATGCGAGCCGCGGTGTCGCGCCGAGCGCGTTCACCACGAGCTGGGTTCCCTCCATGCGGGTCACGCTACGCAGCCGCCGGGTCGCGATCGTCTCTGCGGCGGCCTGGCTCAGCGTGGGCGTGATGGAAGCGAGGCCGATCGGGCGGTCCTGCGCGACCGAGCTGTAGGCGAGCTGGCCCGCGCCGTCGATCACCATCACGAAGTCGCCACCCACCACGGGAAGCCCAGCGTACGTGCGCTCGTACGGTACATACACGTGTCCACCGGACGACACCGCGTTGCCCTGCACGAATGCGTCGTTGGGGCTGGCGTGGAGAAACGCCGGCCGGCTGGCGACGAGCGTGGCTGCGTTGCTGCGGGCGAAACCGTAGGCCGCGCCAAGGCCGGGTGTGTTGGCCTGTGCCGATGTGGCGCTTGCTACCACCGGTGTGCCTCGTGCCGTGGCGACCGTGCCGATGTCATCCGACGTCGCTGCGGTGCTCGCGGCGTCCGGATCAGCGGCGCAGCCCGCGAAGAGCGCTGCCGTCGAGAATGCGACAAAAAAGGATCCAATCGTTCTGTTCATCAACTGCCTCCATGTAAGACGTGTGCGAGCCACGCATACCGAACCTGGAATCAGACCGGGCCACCACCACCACCAAGCGGCGGGACTATATGTCTCGCGAGGCGCCTGGGTACTGCCTCCCTGTCAAATTCCGCTGCATCTGCAAGTGATGCGGCACTCACTTTGGATCTTGAGGCAATCCTGTCACCACTCACCTGCCCCCCCGTCCACCCACCTGCCTACCCACCTGCTACCTGCCTGCCTGCCTCATTCGGCAAGCCACTCAAGGTCGGATGGCAAGCTCGGCAGGAGCCGTTCGACGAGGCGGGCGCGCGGGCTGCGCGGGCTGCGAGTCACTCCAGCAACCGACCATGGACAGGGCAAGAACGAGCGTGCGCATCCGCGGGGCCCCGAGGGCTCAGCGGGCTTGAAGCTCGAGGTGCGCGGCGTCGCAGGCCAGGATCCGTGGATCTGCGGGGTTGCACACCCACGGACCGGCCACCGGCAAGGCGATCTGCGTGCCGGTCGGGCGGTGGGTGAACACCGTCTTGGTACCGGCCTGGATCGTCCAGTCCCGGGGCCTCGGCGTAAAGTCGGAAACCTCGTCAAGGGCTTCGAACGCGGTCACGTGATCCGTTCGATCTCCAACGAGCGACCAGATCCGCCATCCGTCGCCCTCCACGAAGCGCGCGATCCGCTGGCCATCGCCGGAAAACCGCAACGTGTCGTCGTGGTTGTGGTAACTGCGCTTCCCCGCGCCAGCGACCGGGTGATCGCGGCACAGCAACAGCTCGCCGCCGGTGTCCCGGATCTCGACCGCGCCACCGCCCTGGATCGCGCGGCCGTCTGGGCTGATCTTGATAGCCGTGCCCTCGATCTCGAAGCGCAGCTCCCGGAGGTACTGGCTCGTCAGCTCACGCAGGTGCACCCGGTGGCCGCCGTGTCCCAGCGCAGCGAACCGGTTACCCTCGCGGTCGTACGCCAGCAAAGTCCCGGACCAATAGTCGGGAGCATCCTTGTGATCCTGCAGCCGCCGGCCGCTGCGCGTGTCCCAGATCTGCCGCTGACCGTGCACGGAGATCACGTATCGTGTACCGACGTACTGCCACGGCGATGCCGGTCCGCCCATCAGATACTGACCGAAGCCCGGCTCCAGCTCGGCGAGCAGTCGCCCAAGAACAGCTGTCTGCCGCACACGAGGCGATCACCGCTCGGGTCGAAGCATGTGGCAAAGCCGGATTTCGGGTGTGCGCTGCTGCGGCGGATGAGCGCATCGAGCGACCAGATCCGCGGACCGTCATGGAAGATAGCCACGTGGGCGCCGCTCGGGGACAGCGCAACTGCCCCGGACCATCTGACCTGGAGGGGCAGCTCGTACCCTCGTTCACCGCGCCATGCAACCAGGCCGTCGTAGGTCGACACCAGCAGCAAGTCGCGGTGCGCGCATTCGTGGACATCCGAGACCGGCCTGCGGGTGTCGAGCGAGCGCTCGATCGCCAGCGTCGCTGGATCGACGAGGTAGACGAAGCCACCGTCGTATTCGTCGAGCGTGCCATACACGATCAACTGCGTGCCATCCGCCGTGAAACGAGCGTAGGCGCTGCCGCCCTCCGGGCACGGCAGCGTGATCCTTGCTGACTGCTGTGATCGGATCAAGCAGGACGGCCCCCATCCGTCGTGTTCAATCCTCGGGAAGGGTTCACGATCGCGACCAGCGGCCCCGTCGGGCTGCGGGGCGGGCTCGATCCTCATCTCGCCATGAAGCCACGACCAGCGCAGGTGTTCGTCACGATACTCTTCACGCGGCCTCTTGCGCGTGTCCAGCACCAACCTCACGACCTCTTCGGACTCGAAGCACAGCTGGCTACACCACGTCAATGAGGGGTCAAGGTCATGCGACTCGGCGAGCAGGCCGTCGGGCACGGGGAGCGGGCGCAGCGCGGCGATCCATGGCCGGCCGCGGTCGTCGAGTTCACGCGTCCACCGGGCGTGCAGCTCCGCGAGGCCGACGTCGCCGAGCGTGCGCGCGAGCAAGCAGCTGGCCAGGGAAGCGGGGTACTGCCTCCACAACGGGCGATCAAGCTCGATCGCGCGACGTACCCGCGCTCGCACGATTCGATCGGGCACGTGCTGCAACCATTCCTCCAACGCACCGGCTGCCGCCGCAGCTTCGAGGTCCGCAATCGATGGGCGCATGGACCGATCCTATCGCCTACGCGCGGCGCGTTCGACGCCGATCTACTGCTTGCCGGCGTGAGGGGCGCCCACCGAAACGCAGCCTCGCAAGCTATGCGTTTGATCGCGCCGATCGGCCCACTTGTAAGGCGAGCGAGCACTTCGCGAGCGTCGGCGAACGTTGGGCGCTCATGCTGCACGTGGACCTTGCATGCGAGCCACTTGCTTGCCCAGGTCGCGACCTACGCGCAGGCTCCAGGCCCGGATGCGCCTTCGCCACGATAACTTCGTCAAGAAGCTCCTGCGCCGGACCCTCGTCAGAAAAGGCACCTTCACCGCAGAGATGGAGGTCAGCCCGGACGCACAGCGCTTCGATGGCTACTTCGTCCCCCGCCGCACCCGCGCGACGCGCCGTCGTGATCTGCTCGACCGGCTCGCCACGCGTGCCTGTGCCTTCGAGGCCTTCCGCGCCGCGCCCGGCCCGGCCGAGATCGAGGGCTGCGTTCGCAAGATCCTCAATGCCCGGCATGTCCTCGCGCTGGCCAGGCGGCCGAAGCCGTTGCCGTCCCTGTGGATCCTCTGCGCAGGCGACCCGCGCGAAGGCCTCGCGCACGCGGGTGCGAGGGCGAAGCGAGGCTTCCCACGCGGCGTGTACCAGACGCCGGCCGTGCTGCACACCGGCCTCGTCGTGCTACGCCAACTTCCCGAGATACCCGACACGCTCATCCTCCGCCTCATGGGCGCAGGGCGCACGCTCAAGCGTGCACTCACCGAACTCGAACGTCTCCCCGAGGACGCCCGCGAACGGCACGTCGCCCTTCCGGCTCTGCTAGAATACCGCCTGACACTTCTCGCGCAGCCGACGCGTACCCCCGAGGACAAGGAATTTCTCATGGATACCCACGACATCGTGCAGCGCTTGAAGGACGAGGGGCGAGACGAGGGACGACGTGAAGGCCGACGCAAGGGGCGCCAAGAGGGGCGCCAAGAGGGGCGCCAAGAGGGGCGCCAAGAGGCGATGCAGAACAACCTCCTGACGATCTACCGGACGCGTTTCGGGTCCGTGCCGCGCAAGGTGCGCGCCGCCGTCGAACGCACCCGCGACGCCGACGCCCTCGCCAGGTGGGTCGAGATCTTCGTGGCTGGATCGGCCGCCGAGATCGCCGCCACGGTGGCCGGAAAAAAGATCTAAGCCAGGAGCGCCCGGGCCCGCTCGAACGCTGGCAGCGGGGCCATGACGCGCTCCACCGCGTCGCTGGCCGTCGCCCACAAGGTCGACGAAGGCCATGACAGCGCCGTGCGGCCCGCGTGCACCGCATGACACCACGGCGACATCAGAGCTGCTTCGCGAGCACCTCCGCCAGGATCTCGATCGCGGTCGTCATCTCGTCGCGGTCGGGAAACGCATAGCCGATCATGAAGCCGTGCAGGTGAGGTGGCCCCGTGAAGGCGTGGTCCTGCGGGTTCACCAGCACCTTGCGCTCGGCGAGCTCCGCGATCAACCGCGCGATCGAGACCCGGCGCGGCAGCTCGAGCCACAGCACCGGCCCGCCGCCCGGCTCGGTCCAGCGCACCGCCTCGGGCAAGAGCGCGCGCAGCACCGCCAGGCAGTGTGCGTAGCGCGCCGCGAGCTCGCCGCCCGTGCGGGCGAGGTGGGCGTCGTAGTGGCCGCGATCGAGGAACTCGAACAGCGCCTCCTCGATCAGCGCCGGGAGGCCGTTGATCGCGAGCTTCTTGGCCTGCAAGAGGCTCGGCAGCGTGCGCTCGTTGCACAGCACGTAGCCGACGCGCAGCGACGGCAGCACCTTCTTCGTGAACGCGTTCATGTACAGCACGTTGTCGCCGCCGAGCGCGCGCAACGTCGGCCGCGGCTCGGCGCACGGCAGCACCTCGGACGCCCAGTCGTCCTCGAGGATGCCGAAGCCAAGCTCCTCGGACCACGCGAGGATCTGCGCGAGCTCGGCGCGCGTGTACGAGTAGCCGGTCGGGTTCTGGAAGCTGGTGGTCAGGAACGCGAGCGCGGGCCGGCCAGCGCACAGCAGCGCGCGCCAGCGCGCGGGATCGATGCCGGCGCACGGGCCTGCGAACGGATCGACCGGCAGCGGCGTGACCGCGACGTCGCTCAGCGCGAACAGCGCCTTGCCCGCGCCGTACGCCGGGCACTCGGTCGCGATCCGCCGGGTCACGAGCGACCGGCACACGAGGTCGAGCACGTGCTGCGAGCCGACCGTGACGAGCACGTGCTCGGCGTCGGCCGCGATGCCGGCCCGCGCAAGGCGCGCCGCGATCGCCCGGCGCAGCGGCGGGTAGCCCTGGACGTGCGCGAACGTCGCCGGGCCCGGGTCGCGCAGCACGTCCTGCATGCAGGAGGCCAGCGCGCGGGTCGGCGCGAGGCGCGGATCGAGGAACGCCGAGCTGAGCGTGATGTGACCGGGCGTGCCGCGCGCGGGCCGGTTCGCCGCGATCAGCGGCCTGAGCCGCGGCGCCGGCGTCATCCGAGATCTCCAAGCGCCGTCACGAGGTTCTCGATCGCCGCCAGGCCGACCGCGTGGACCGCCTCGCGCGAGTTGCCGCCGACGTGCGGGGTGGCGATGAAGCGGTCCTGCGCGAGCAGGCGCGCGTTGTGCGTCGGCTCCTCGACGAACACGTCGGCGGCCGCGCCGGCGAGCGCGCCGCTGGCGAGCGCATCGGCGAGCGCGTCCTCGTCGACGACGCCGCCGCGCGCCGTGTTGATGAGGAACGCGCCCGGGCGCATCGCGGCGAGCTCGGCGCGGCCGATCAGCCCGCGCGTCGCCGGCGTCAGCGGCACGTGCAGCGTCACGACGTCGGCCTCGCGCAGGAGCTCGCCGAGCGCGCACGACCGGATCGCGTGCGCGGCGCCGTACGCACGCAGGTCGACGAGGTCGTGCGCGATCACCGGGCAGCCGACCGCCTGCACCACGCGCGCGGTCGCCTTGCCGACGCTGCCGAGGCCGATGATGCCCACGGTCCTGCCGAACAGCTGCACGCCGCCGTCGCGGATCCACTGGCCCTGCTTGAGCTGGTGGGTGGCGATCGCGATCCGGCGCGCGAGCCCGATCATGAACCCGAGGGTCAGCTCGGCCACCGCGAGCGCGTTGACGCCCGGCGTCGACAGCACCTGGATGCCGCGCGCCGCGCAGCCGGCGAGATCGATGGTGTCGAGCCCGACGCCGAACTTCGCGATCACGCGCAGCCGCGGGCTGGCATCGAGCAGCGCCGCGTCCACGCGCTCGAGGCCGACGATCGCGGCCGTGGCCTGGGCCAGGAAGTCGACCAGCTCGCCACCCGCGAGGATGCGGCCGGTGGCGTTGACGTACGCGTCCGGGAACCGCGCGGCCAGCGCGGCACGCAGCGTCGCGTCGTTCGCGAACGTCGGGTTGGCGACCGCGACCGTCATGCCGCCAGCACCTCCGCCATGGTGCACGCGCCCGCGGGCTCGACGACGAAGCCGTGGCCACCCTCCGCCCACCGGACCGGGATATCGCCGACGAGCGCGCGCGTGCGCGGGACGTCGATCATGCGATCGGCGCGCGCGAGCACGCACTGCGCGGGCACCGGCAGCGCCGCGAGCGCCGCACGCGCCCGCGGGTTGAGCACGCGCCAGGCCGCGCGCACCTCGACCGAGATCCGCCGCAGGTACAGCGCGTCGGCGCGGATCATCGCCTGCACGGCCGGGTCGTCGGTGAAGTCGGTCGCCGGATCGAAGTGGATCGGCAGGTAGCCAGAGACCGGCTCGCGCGCGCGGAACCGCGCCGCCAGCTCGTCGCGCGGCACGAGCCCCGGCGAGGCCAGCACGAGCCGCGCGACCGGCACGGCGGTCGCGGCGGGCACGGCGAAGTTCGCGCTGCCGCACCACGACAGGAGCGTGACGTCGTCTGCGAGCTCGCGCGCGCGCGAAACCACCCGGGCGACGTCGTCGATCAAGAGCTCGATGTCGCCGGCACCCCCGAGGTCGCGCGCGTGGCCGTTGCCGCGGCGATCGGGCGCGATCAGCGCGATGCCGCGCGGCGCGAGCCGCGCACCGAGCTGCGCGAACCAGCCGGCGTGGGTCACCATGCCGTGCAGCGCGACCACGACGCGGCGGGCGCGCGCCGGCGGCAGCCACGTCCGCACCGGCAGGTGATCGCCGTTGCGCGCGCGCACCGAGGTCTCCGGGGGCGTCCCGGCGATCATGGCTCGATCATCCTGGCGAGCGCGCGGATCGTGCCCTCGCGGTAGAACGCGGCGATCTCGACGGTGCGCCCGAAGTGATTGTCGATCTCGGCGATCAGCTGGATCATCTGCAGCGAGTGCCCGCCGAGCTCGAAGAAGCTCTGCGACACGCCGATCGCGCCCTGGTCGAGGCCGAGCACGTCGGACCACAGCCGCGCGAGCACGCGCTCGATCTCGGTGCCCGGCGCGTCGTCGTGCGCGGCCGGCGCGGCCGGCGCGGCCTGGGGCTCGGGCAGCGCCGCGACGTCGAGCTTGCCGTTCGCCGTGCGCGGCAGGCCGGCGAGCCGGATCAGGTGGGTCGGCACCATGTACGCAGGCAGCACCTGCGCGAGCCGCACGCGCAGCTGGGCCGGCGCAAGCCCGGGGTCGCCGGCGTAGTACGCGCACAGCGCCTGCCGGTTCTCGACGACGACGACCTCCGAGACGCCGAGCTGCCGCTGCATCACGAGCTCGATCTCCGACGGCTCGATCCGGTACCCGCGCACCTTGAGCTGGCGGTCGCTGCGCCCGAGGAGCTCGAGCGTGCCCTCGGGCGTCCACCGCGCGAGGTCGCCGGTGCGATACGCCCGGCCCGCCGGCACGAACGGATCGGGCACGAACTTCTCGGCCGTGAGCTGCGGGCGGCGGTGGTAGCCACGGCCGACCGGGCGCCCGGCGATCCACAGCTCGCCGGTCTCGCCAGCGGCGGCGAGCGCGCCCTCGCCCGTCACCACGTACGCCGTGGCGTTGCCGATCGGCCGCCCGATGATCGAGCGGCCGGCGAGCTCGCCGAGCCGCGCGCGCTCGATCGGGTGCGTCGTCACGCCGATCGTGGTCTCGGTCGGGCCGTAGTGGTTGACGACCAGCACGTCGGGCAGCCGCGCGTAGACGGTCTCGACGTCGGCGATGCGGACGCGCTCGCCGCCGGTCACGATCAACCGCAGGCTGCCGCAGCGCGCGCGATCGAACGCGTGCGAGCGCACGAGCGCGCCGAGCAGCGACGGCGTCACCTTGACGAAGCTGATGCCGTGCGCGCCGATGTAACGCGCGACCGCGCCGACGTCGTCGCACACCGCGCGCGGCAGGAGGTGCAGCTCGCCGCCCGCCAGGATGGTGGTCCACAGCGTCGTGTATGCGAGGTCGAACGCGTACGAGGTCAAGACGACGGCCGCGTGCGACGCGTCGATGCCGTAGCGGTCGCGGAACCAGGTCACGTAGTTGACCAGCGAGCCGTGCTCGATCACGACGCCCTTCGGCTGGCCGGTCGTGCCCGACGTGTAGATGAGGTACGCGGCGTCGGTCGCGCGCGCGCGCGGCAGCGCGGCCGGCGGGTCGTCGTCAGGGATATGCTCGATCAGCGCCTTCGCCTCGCTGTCGCCCACGAGGTAGCGCACGCGGTCGGCCGGCGCGTCGGCGTCGATCGGGACGTAGCACGCGCCCGCGCGCAACGTGCCGAGCAGCGCGATCAGGGGGGCCCGCGCCGGCGCGAGCCGCCTCGCGACCGCATCGCCGGGGCGGACGCCGCGGCACACCAGGCCGCGCGCGAACGCGTCGACCCGGCGCGCGAGCTCGCGGTACGCAAGGCTCGCGCCCTGGAACGTCACGGCCCGGCGCTCGGGGAACCGCCGCACCACCTCGGCGAACAGGTCCGAGACCGTCTCGGTCATGCGATCATCCCTGTGCGCGCGCGGAACGCGGCCTCGTGCGGCGCGAACCGCGCGCGCAGCGCCTCGGCGCCCAGGCCAAACTCCGCGAGGTCGTAGCTCGCCGCTGCGCCGTAGCGCGCGTGCCGGCGCAGCGCGGCGGCCATCGCGCCCGCGAGCTCGTCGGGGAACGGCTGGCCGGTGCGCTCGTAGACGCGGCGCATGATCGAGATCGGCGCGGCCGGATCGGCCGGATCGCCGGCCCACGCGTCGTGGTCGATCGTCACGACGCGCGCGCGCTCGGCCGGCGTCAGCGCGTCGAGCTCGGCGGCGCGCCGGCGGTAGTAGGCGTCGAGGTTCTCGACCATGTCTGCGCCGACGTCCTCGGCGCGCACGTGATCGCTGCGCGCGGCGCGGTCCGCGCGGTTCTTGAAGCACAGCGACGCGACGACGCTCGCGGGGTCGCGCGTCAGGTTGACGAGCGTCGCGTCGGGGAACAGCCGGAAGATCGTGCGCATGTTCTCGAGGTGCACGAACGGGTTCTTCAGCACCACGTGGCCGCCGGGGGGGCAGCCGCGCTGCCACAGCAGCAGCTGGAGCTGCGTGCGGTAGTACGCGTAGGTGCCGGCGCGGTCGCGGCGGTCGAGCCAGCGGAAGTAGCTCGGCCGGCGCGCGTCGGCGCGGTGCAGGTGGTCCGAGTCGAACGAGTTGCGCATCAGGTAGAAGCACTCGTCGGCGGAGAAGATCGAGATCGGGCGGATCGCCAGGGTCCCCTGGCGCGCGCGCGCCAGCACGAGCTGCTCGGCGGCCGCGATGCGGTCCTCGGTCAGCGCCCACGGGTGCGCGAGGTCGGTCGGCGCCGGCGCGTGCAGCTCCCACAGCCGCAGCGTGCGGATCCGCGGGTCCTCGCCGAGCAGGCGGGCAAACGTCGTCGTCCCGGCGCGCGGCAGGCCCGAGATGAACAGCGGCCTCGGCACCGGGGTCGCGAGGATCGCCGGGAACCGCGCGAGGCAGGCCTGGATGCGGAGGCGGTTACCCAGGTGGTGCAGCACGAGCTCGCGGAACGCCGCGACGTCGCGCAGCTGCGCCTCGGCGAGCGTCGACTCGACCAGCACGTCGAGGCAGTCCTGCCAGGCGTCGACGCTGTCGCCGAAGTCGACGAGGCCGGTGCGCGCGCTCGCGTCGGTGCACAGCGCGGCGCGGGTGAAGCGGGCGCGGTCCATCACCGGCCTCCCGCGCGCGCCGCCGCCTCTTGCAGCGCGAGCAGCGGCACGCACACGTCGTGCACCGGGGTGGCGACCCCGAGCGAGCGCGCCAGCGCGCGCAGGCTGACCGACTGCTCCCCGAGCTCCGATGGCCGGCCGGCCATGAGGTCGCGCTGCATCGAGATCGTGGCGTCGTGCGCGAGGCCGTCGATGATCGCGAGCCGGCGCGTGGCCGCGTCGGCGGCGAGCGCGACGCCCCTCGCGCGGCCGATCGCGACGACCTCGTCCATCAGCGAGACCAGCACGCCGCGGGCGGCGGCGTCGGCGCGAAACGTCCCGATCGAGCTGCGCGACAGCGCGCCGACCACCGCCATCGGCTCGAAGCCGAGGAACTTCTCCCAGCTGCACCGCACCACGTCGGCGGCGAGCTCGACGGTCACGCCCGCGCGCACGAGCAGGTCGCGGATCGCCGCGAGCCGCGCGCTCGTGCCGCCGGCGCGCTCGCCCAGGACGACCCGGACGAGCGTGCCGAGCTGGTGGATCACGCCCGGCGCGGCGACCCAGCTGTTCACGAAGATGATGCCGCCGGCGACCGCGGCGTCGCCGAGCTCGCCCGCGAGCCGGTCCCACGTCGTGATGCCGTTCTGCAGCGGGACGACGACGCTGCCCTCGCCCACCATCGCGCGCACGTCGGCGACCACGCCGGCCAGCTGCCACGTCTTGACCGCGACGAACACGACGTCGCACACGCCGAGCTCGCGTCCGCGCTCGGCGACGGCGGCGGGCGTCACCGTGAGCTCGCCGATCGTGCCCTGGACGTGCAGCCCGCGCTCGCGCAGCGCCCGGGCGTGCGCGCCGCGCGCGAGCAGCGCGACCTCGGTGCCCTGGCGCGCGAGCAGCCCGCCGAGCAAGCCGCCGACGCCGCCGGTGCCTACGATGCCAACTCTCATACGAAGACCTCGATCCAGGCGAACGCGTTGTGGACGAGCCGCTCGAAGTAGCGGCGGTTGCCGAGCAGCTGGTGGGTGATGCCCTGGACGAGCAGCTTGAACGTGCAGAACTCGGCACCAGCGAGCGCCAGCTCGTGCCGAAATGCGTCGAGCGCGTCGGGCTCGCTCGCCCGGCCCGCCGCCTCGGCCAGGCCGCCGCGGTAGTGCTCGAGCAGCCGCGCGGTATCCGGGTCACGCCAGCCGCGCGCCGGATCCAGCACGTAGCACAGGAATTCGCAGACGTCGCGCGCCGGCAGGTGGGCCTGCGCGAGCTCCCAGTCGTACGCGCACAGGCGCTGGTCGGCACGCAGGCACACGTTGCGCGGCGTGAAGTCGCCGTGCACGAGGGTCAGCGGGCGCGCGGCGATCGCGCGCAGGCGGTCCGGCGCCGCCGCGAGCAGCGCCTCGAGCCGGCGCACGCGGCGCGCGTCGAACAGCGCGGGAAACGCGTCGGCGTTGTAGCGCAGGAGCGCGGCCTGGTAGGCGACGAGGCTCGCGGTGTGGAGCTCGCGGAACGGGACGACGCACGCGGGCGGCGCGCCGAGGAGCTCGCCGTGGACGCGGGCGATGCCGGCGAGCGCGGCGGCGACGTCGGCCGGCTGCCAGGCGTCCAGGTCGTCGAGCGTGCTCGCGTGGCGCACGCCGGCGAGCCGCTCCATGACGATCACGTAGATCTGCGCGGCGTCGTCGCGCCACACCCGCTCGATCGCCGGCGCGACCGCGCGCACGGCCGGGCTCGCGAGCGCGTAGATCGCGAGCTCGCGGGTGTGGCAGTCATCGAGCAGCGACGGCGACAGCGCGCGCTGCGCGTCGGCGAGCCGCGGATCGAACCGGCGATACGTCGCCTCGAGCCGCCGGCGCACCGCGCGGCCCGGCGCCTTGGCCTTGATCACCCAGCGGTCGGCGAGCACGCGGTGGCCGACGATCGCGTCGTCCGCCGACGGCTCGTAGCGCGAGATCACGGCCTGCCCGCCGGGCAGCTCGCGCAGCGCGTAGCCGGGGCCCGCGAGCTCGCGGCACAGCCGATCGAGCGCGGCGGCGGTGAGCCCCATCACCCACCTCCCGCGGCGAGCTCCGGGGTCAGCGCCGGCGCGGTGCGGCTCCGGAGGGCGCCGGCGAGCTCCGCGACCGTCGGGTGCTGGTAGATGTCCGCGACGCTCGCCGGCAGGCCGGCCGTGCGCAGCCGCGACGCGACGGCGAGGCTGCGGATCGAGTCGCCGCCGAGCGCGAAGTAGTCGTCGGTCGCGCCGACGACCTCGACGCCGATCACCTCGGCCCACACGGCCGCGATCCGGGCCTCGAGCTCGTCGGCCGGCGCGACGTACGCGCCCGGTACGGTGCGCGGCACGGCCCGCGTCGCGGCGATCGCGGCCCGGATCCGCGGCACGCTCGACAGCTCGCTCGCGATCCGCTGCCACACCGCCGGCGCGACCTCGGCCTCCACCACCGGCGCCGGCGCGTCGTCGCGGGCGAGCTCGACCGGCACGAGCCGCGCGCCGGCCGCGCGCGCGTCGGCCACGGCGACGCGGTAGCGCTCCGGGGTCACCGGCGTCGCCAGCGCCTCGAGGAACAGGAACGCCGGCCGGTTGCGCGCCGTGCCGCGGTACCCGAGCTCGATCGCGCCCACGCCCGCGCGCTCGGCGATCCGGCCGAGCTCGGCCAGCATGCGCTGCTCGACGCCGCGCCCGAGCGCGCGGCAGCTGAGCAGGAAGCTGTCGACCTGCAGCGCGTCCGCGTCCACGGCGACGCGGTAGATCGCGACCCCGACGAGGCCGTAGTCGCCGAACCGATCCGAGACGTCGGCGATCAAGAGCTCGGCGCCGCCGGCGACCAGCGCCTCGAGCTCGGCCTCGGTCTGGCGCAGCGCCGTCGTGTTGAACTGGTTCGTGCGCTGCGTGAGCTGCGCGGCGCGCGGCGCGGTGCCCGGCGAGAACGCCACGAACGTGGTGCGCACCTCGAGCGACGCGACGAACGCGTGCAGGTCGGCGCTCGCGCCGCGCAGCTGCTCGCGGCGCGCGTTCGCGACGTAGAGCGCGGCGCGCTGGCGATCGGTGTCGGTGAGCTTGCGTGGATCGAGCGGCCACAGGTGCGCGAGGAACTCGGCGATACCCTCGGAAGGCAGCTGCAGCACCGTCACGCCCGGGCACGCCGCGCGGACCTCGGCGCACTCCGCCGGCGAGTCGTCGACGAACACGAACGCGTCGAGGCCGAGGCCGAGCTCCGCGGCGAGCGCCCCGAGGCTCTGCGACTTCGGCTCCCAGGTGATGCGGTGCGCGGCGATCATGTCCCGGCGGAGCACCATGCCGGGCACCTGATCGAACGCCTCCCAGACCTCGGCCTCGTTGTTCTTGCTCGCGAGCGCGAGCAGCACGCCGGCCTCGCGCTGCGCGATGGCGAAGTCCTGGAGCGCGCGCCGGCCGGCATCGACGACCACGCCCGTGACGCCGTCCTCGCCGACGACGCCGCGCCACAGCGTGTTGTCGCAGTCGAGCACGAGCACCTTCGGGGCCGGCCGCAGCGCCGCGTGCAGCGCCCGGGCGATCGCCGTCGCGAGCGCGACGTCGAAGTCCTCGCTGTACGGCGCGCGCGCCTCGGCATCGGCCTGGGCGTCGTGGATCTCCGCCACCGGGTAGCGCAGGACGATCGCCTGCCACGGGATGACGTGCGCGCGCACGCCCGCGAGCTCGGCCGCGAACCGTGGGTCGTCGACGCGGCTCGGACACACGACGACGATCGTCTCGCCGCCGCGCGCCGCGAGCAGCCGGCGCAGCTCGGCGACGCCCGCGAGCGGGTCCTTCCAGTCGTCGGCACGGAGCAGCAGCACGAGCGGCGTCGTCGCGGCGGTGGCGAGCACGGTCTGGAACACCTGATCGATCGGCGCGATGGCGAGCTCCGCGCGCAGGTTCACGAGCGCGAGCCAGGACGCGAGCGCGGGCCGCAGCTGCTCGGCGGTGAACGTCG
>JAUKWE010049372.1:0-19659 GCA_032356425.1 Cumathamnion decipiens | reverse complement strand
GTCAGGGGCGGCTGTTTGGTTTCCATGGGGCGTCACCTCCAATATTGCGATTGAAGAAGCGCATCGATACAACGCCCTAGCTCCCGAGCCAAGGAAAAACCGTGCGCGGCCCCTCGTGACGGCGTCCACTCTTGCTTGTTGCCGCATTCTCCGCAACCGTAGGGGATGGTCGCTCGCCTGGTCGCCCTCCTCGCGTTCGCTGCGTGCGCACGCGAACAGGCCGCCCCGAGCGCTGGCACGGGCTCGGCGACGAACACCCGGCGCGAGGATTACGTCGGCCCCGAGGCGTGCGGCGAATGCCACGCGGAGCAGTACGCGGCGTGGGCCAACAGCCTGCACCGCGTGATGAACGCGCGCGCGCGCGAGCCGGGGGCGGTGATCGGCGACTTCGCCACCACGCTCGACTACGCGGGCGGGCGGGCGACGTTCGCGCGCGAGGGCGGCGAGTACGTGATGACGCTCGCCAAGGCGGGCCGGCGCGTGCGCTATCGCGTGACGCGCACGATCGGACGGCGCGGCCTCCAGGAATATGTCGGGATCGCCGACGGGAGCGGCGACGAGGTGCGGCTGCCGTTCGGTTGGTGGCCGCGTGGCGGAGGCTGGTTTCCGCAGCCGTACTTCGACCCCTGGCTCGGCGACGAGACGGGCTTCGATGCGTACGCGGAGGTGACCGAGCCGTGGGCCGAGCGCTGTCCGTGGTGCCACTCGACGTACCCGTTCGCGCAACGGATCGCGCGGGCAGCGGCGCCGCGCCACCTCGGGCACGGCCTCGAGCAGCTGTTCGTCGCGCCGCCGGGCTCGCCGCGGCTCGCGGTCGACGAGCAGGTGACCACCGGGATCAGCTGCGAGAGCTGTCATCTCGGCGGGCGCGCGCACGCCGGCGGTGCGCCGATCGCGTTCGTGCCGCAGGGGGTGCCTCGCCGCCCCGGAGCACCGGTGTTGCCGGCGGCGTTCGCCGACGAGCGACGCGACGCCGACGTCGTCAACGCGGTGTGCGCGCAGTGCCACGCCGGCCCGTCGCCGCGCCTCGTCGACGGCACGGCGCTGCGCAACTCGAGTGAGGCGCTCGATCTCGCGGCCTCGCCGTGCCGCGGCATCCGCTGTACCGACTGTCATGATCCGCACCGCGCCGACGCGCGCGCCGACGAGGGCCGGGCGGCGGCAGCGTGCGTACGTTGCCACGACGCACTCGGCGCGCCCGCCACGGCGCGTGCGCACGCCGGGCGAGGCCACGAGGCGGCGAGCTGCCTGGACTGCCACATGCCGCGCCTGGTGATGGGGATCGATCGGTTCGTGCGCACGCATCGCATCTCCTCGCCCACCGACGCGCGCCTGATCTCCGACGACGCGCCCAACGCGTGCAACTTGTGCCACCTCGATCGGACCCTGCGCTGGACCGTGGACGCGCTCCGCGACGGCTGGGATGTCAGGCTGTCACCGCGGCGCGCGCTCGACGAGCCCGCGGGCGAGCGCTGGTTCGCGAGCGCGAGCCCCGCGCTGCGCATCCTCGCTGCGCACGCGCTCGCACGCTCGCCGTTCGCGGCGGGTTCACGTCGCGAGCTCGCGCGCGGTCTCGCCGATCCGCTCGCGTACGTGCGCGCCTGGACGAAGCTCGCGCTCGAGGACGCACTCGGGCACCTGATCTCGCTCTCCGACTTCGATCCGCGGGCATCGGCCGCGGTGCGTGCGCGCGAGCTTGACGCGCTGTTGTCCGCGTGTCCGCCCTGACATCCGTGACGCCGACGCCACCGACAGTCACGGGAACTCTTCCGAGATCTACAAGCTCGCGAGACCACCGAGCCGAAGAAGTCGAAACCCAGGCATTGGCGGCCCGCGCGCAAGCAGGGCAACCGCCGGTCTGAGCTAGCGCGGCTTCGCGAGCAGCGCGATCAAGCCGTCGCTGATCGTGCCGCGCCACATCCAGAAGTCGTGGCCCCCGTGAAGCTCGCGGTACGTGACCGGATAGCCCTTCGCGACGAGCACGTCGCGGAGGTGGCGGTTGGCCTCGAGCTGCGTGCGCTCGAACAGGCCGGCCTCGCCGTACAGCTTGATCGGCTTGCGCGGCGCCGCCGCGATGTCGCGCGTCAGTCGGTTGCCTTCGAGGACCGGCGCGAGGTCCTGATCGAGGGTGCCCGGGATGACCTGGTAGGTGCCGGATTGAAGCACGTCCCGGTTCACCCGGTGCGCGCCGCGATGCCCGCCGAGCGGAATCTCGGCGGGTGGGCCGAGATGATGGGCCGCGCGCCGACCCCGGATGATCCGATCGTACCGCTTCCCCCCAGCGGCGACCGAGCGGCGCCGCACGCGCGACGACGAACCGTCCCGCGGCCACGACTACGCGGGCAAGCGCTGGCGGGAAGAAGACCGGCCCTTAGCGGCCCTTAGCGGGCGCCGGCGGCCTGCTTCTTCAGGTCTTCGAGGTTGCGGGTGAACTCATCGATGGTGCGGGTGCGCTGCTCGCTCTGCCACTCCGCGTCAGAAAAGGCGCCGTCGGGATAGGCCCGCGTGGTGTGAACGGTGCCGAGCAGAGGCTGCACGAGTTCACGATCGGGATCGGTGTCCTCCTTGAGCAAGAAGCCCTCAACGTCGCGTAGCCGGAAGGGCGCGTCGGCGTGACGGTCGCGAATCAGCTTGCCAAACAGAACCAGCGGAATCTCGCGCGCCCCCTCCTGGACTTCATCGTTGAAGGAGAGATAAGCAAATCCGTTGCCGGTCGTATCATCGGCACGGGCGGTGATGATATAATGACCGGCTTTGTGGACGTTGATACCAAGGTACAGGCTCAGCGAGCCGTTCTCCAGCACCTCGCGCACGGCGCGGGTGAACACGGCCGGTGGGGTGGGGGTGTAGTAGACGTCGAAGCCGGTCGCGCCTTCTTCGTCGCCGACGCGAGCTCGAACGGCGATCCGGATACCGCCCAGGTGCTGCGCGAATCCTTGCCGTGCCGGCTGGAAACGCGTGGTAAAGGTGCCGGCGGCGGCACCGTCGCTGTGGCCATCGCCGGTGAAGGACAGCGTCACGGCGCTGTGCTTGCCGGCATCGGGGGTGAAGGGCGCCTCGGTCGCGCTCGCCGAAACGATCTCGCAAGGCAGCGGATTACCAACGCTATCTTCGCCGCTGAGTCGGATCACAACGGCATCCTCGCCCACGAGGACGCTGCGATCGTAGCGTAGCCGCAAGCGCGACTGGCCGCCGGGTACGAGAAACTGACGGTGATCGACCTTGTTGAGGGGCTCGATCTGGTCGGGATGCTCGCTCAGCGGTCGTGAGGCGGGTGGATACTTCGTGGCTTGCACATAGGTGTCGAGGGTCCGCTGCGCGCGCTCCAGCCGCAGTGCGGCCAGGTCAGGCACAACGGCCGTATCGCTGCCGCGATCCGCGAAGGCCGACAGCCCCTGGGGATCGGGAGCGGCGAGCTGGGGCAGCCGCAGGTGCGGCGCTCCACTGGCCACGGCTGGTGGCGGCGCCTTGCGGCTCCACAGCAGGACCAAGAGGACGCCGCCGATCGGCAGCAGCAAGACCACCAGCCAGGAGCGAGCTTTCCTGGTGGCAGGTCTCCCGGAGCCCGATCGCGCGGAGCTACGCTTGGGCGATCTCGTGGGGCTGCGCCTGGCCGGTGCCATGATCTCGCCGCGCGGCCTCAAAGGGCATGGCTGACGCAGTCGGCCCGTGCCTGCGAGACAATCCCTCCCCAGCTCCCGTTGGTGTAGTGGTTAAATGATTCATTATCGTCACGAAACTGAAGATAGTGAAAAGACCACTTGGCCTTGCCGTTGCTGGTGGCGCTGGTGCCCAGCGTCAAGGTGCCATCACAAAATAGATCACCGGGATTACAGAATGAGCCGGTGGAGGCCACGCCGCCCGTGGTGTGGTACGAAACGGCTTCGTCGTCCTGACCGGGCAGGATCCCTGAATAGAGCGTACCACTGGCGCCTGCAAAATTATAGAACATGACGCCAGCGGTCACGTTGTGGTTGTACAGAGCACGAGCATTGCCGGTCTTGAGGTCGTTGTCAATGGCGGTACCCGTGAAGACCTGGCCGACATTGGCAAGCTCGCTGCCACCGCTGGCGCCGCTGGCCACGTCGACCCAGAAGATGTTCCACCCGACCTGGGTGGTGCCGTCGGTCTTGCCGCAAACGCCACTGGAGTCGGGGACGGCGTTCCGCTTGGAGCGGGTGCTGGTGCCAAAGAGCGACAGGGCATAGCCGATCTGCAGGTCGCCGGCGCTATGTGCGGCGATGTAGCAGAAGTTGCTGCCGGTACAGTAGCAGTCGAGCGCGTTGCGGATACCGGCGTTGGTGCTGGCGATGCTGCTCTGGCCATCCCAGTTGACGGCGCGCTTGTTGACGCCGGCGGCGGTGGAGCTGGACCCCCAGTACGAAAAGTCCATATAGGTAGTGCGATTGAAGGTGTTGCCCGGAGAACGACCGTGAATCCAGAGGGTGTAATGCGTAGCGTACGCTGGAGCGGCGATCAGCAGCAGCGCCGCACCGAGACTGAAACCAAGCAGCTTGCTAACGATTTTCATGTCGAGCTTCTCTCCGAGTAAAACGGAGGCACGACCCTACCTGGATGCGCTGAAACCTGGCAAGGGGCTTCGAATATGGGAAATGTCACCTGGTAAGTTGTTTGGTTACAAGCGCAGTGCATCTGCGTCGCCGGCTTGGGCGCGTGAACGAAGACGGACGTCGTGCGCCATGTGCCGGCGCATCCGACGCTGGCCGCGATGCTGGCCGAATGGCGCCTGTCCGGCTGGGCCGAGATGATGGGGCGCGACCCCAAGCCCGACGACCTGATCGTGCCGCTGCCTCCCGTCGCGGCCGCCGCGCGGCGATCCCGGAAGGGGGAGGCATTCCGCAGCACCGGCTACTGTTACAAGCGCTGGGCCGAAGAGGATCTGCCGATGCTCGGCTGGCGCTACCGCGAGCCGTGCGCGACCAGGTCGACGTTCATCACGCGGTGTCGCCGAACCTGACGTCGATCTGCAGCCGAACGCGAGCCGCCGTGACGCGAGCGACCATCGTCATCGCCGGGCTCGGAGCTTCGTGGAGCGACGCTTCGACGGTCGCGTGGTACTTGCCGTGCGGCGAAAGCGTCACGTCCTGCGCGTCCGGCGGCAGCTCGACCTGACGGACCTCGAAGTCGTAGTCGCCCGGTGCGGTCACTTCGATCGTGAACGGCTCCGCCGCTTTCCGGTTTGCCGATAACGCTGGTGGATCTCGATCCTACCGCGATTGGATCTGTCGTAAGCCGCCGCCAAAGACCTGCATAGGCGACGGTCAGCGATGCGGTGCGGGCTCATCGGGTATTCTTGCGTCGGACGGACCAGGAAAGGAAGCTGACCGAGATGGGGTGGTGATCCACCGGCGAGGCCAGCGGCATCCGCCACGCGGTGTGGCGGCACCCGAAGAAGCGTCACTCCATCTACGTCCCGATCGAGGAACTCATCCTCGACTCAACGGCCGAGCGCCTCCTCGACGAGGCGGAAGGGTAAGATTGCATGATGCTACACGGACGGATCTTCAAGGACGGCCCCGGTTGGGCGGCCCACTGCGATGCGCTCGGGGCCTTCACCCAGGGGCGGACGCGAAAGGACGCGATCTCGATGCTTGCCGAACTTGTTGAGCTCAAGGTCGGGCAGAGTGGGTTTCTTGCAAGGGTGGACGACATCGGAGGCGAGGACGTGCTGATTACCGGGTCGAACCTGGCGCAACTGTTTGGCGGCCTCTTGCGCTACCAGCGCGAGCGGCGGGACATGTCGATCGCGGATGCGGCGGTCCGAATCGGGGCGAGCTCACGGTCCATCTACGCGCGCATGGAGCGGGGTGAACACTCGCCGCGGCTTGACACCATGCAGGCAGCGATTGCTGCCATCGCACCAGATCTGGCGATCATAGTAGGAGACCGGAAAGGACCGTTGAAGGCTGAACCGAGTCGCGCGGAGCCTCGCCGCGCGAGACGACGGTAGGCGCGGTCGAGGTGCGCTCGGATGCTAGCTCAGCACGTCGGCCGCGACGCACAGTTCGTGAGGCCAAGCGGAAGTGCCTCGCCGACAAGGATGTGCGTGAGGGCGAGCGCGAGCGACAGCGGGGATTACCGCGCCCGCGTACGAGATCAGGGTTCCCCCAAAGTTGCCCCAAGCCGAGTGTGGCTGGCGTCAATGCCAAGGCGGCCTCAAGCTCGGTAAGCACCGGGTCTGCGGGCAGCTCGGGGCCAGCCGCTACCAGCTGCAGTCCTTGCAAGCTCTGAGAATGACGAGGGAAAAAGTGGAGGCGGCGGGAGTCGAAGGCGGAACTATTGGCACTCCACGACGCTCGATGCTGGAGCCTTCCGGGCTCCGCGTGGCCGATGGTTCACCGAGCGGTGCCGAGCGCCGGGGAACGTCATCCGGGGTAGCGGATCCGCTACCGCCACCGCCGTGGACGACGGCGGCGATCGCCTCGGTCCGGGGGCCGCGCGTGATGCGGAGCTTGGCGATCTCGGTGCACGTTCGATCCCAGTGCAGCCCGCGGTTGTAGCCGTTGAACGCGTTGCGTGACTTCCGGGTGTGCGTCACCCGGGTTTCGATGACGTCGGCGTCTGCACCATCCTCGATCGCCAGCGTGATGAAGGTGGCCCGCATGTCGTAGTGCCGCCGGTGCCGCCAGCCGAGCGCCGGTAGGTCGCTGTCGCGCCAGCGCTTGCCCGAGTAGTCGTGGCCCCGGAACGGCTCACCGTCGTGCGATCGGCGCCGCTCGGCCGCCGCGGGCGGAAGCGGCACGATCAGGTCATCCGGGGTCGGCGCACGGCCCATCATCTCGGCCCACCCTCCGAGCTTCCACTCGGCGAGCATCGCGGCGAGCACGGGGTGAACCGGGACGTGCTTGACGGCATCGGTCTTGGTGGCCTTCTCGCGGCGCTTGCGCGTGTTGTAGGACTTCGCCACCAGGAGCTTGCCGAGCGGGCGCACGGCCGGATCGTAGTGGCGCCAGCGCAGCGCCGCGGCCTCGCCGGGGCGCACGCCCGCGAGCAGCTCGAGCCCGTAGACCACCTGGCGATCGGGCGGGATCCGCGCGTCGGAGATCACCGTCTCGACCTCATCGCGCGCGAACACGGCATCGTTGCGCCACTCGGGATCTTTGTCGGTGAGCGGCCCGAGCTGGCGTTCATCGAGCACGCACGGTGATTGCTCGATCAGGCCGGCGAGCTTCGCGTCTCGGAACAGGGCGGAGGTCACGGAGTAGATGTTGTAGATCGTGCGCTGCGCGAGGTTCCGCGTCCGGTCGGTTCGCAGCTTGTGGAACAGGTCGACCAGGTGACGCGCGCGGACGTCCGCCAGCGGCAGATGGCCGATCTCGGGCAAGACGTGATGCCTGAGACGGCTCTCATCGTTGCGCCAGTCGAGCTCGCGCTCCTCGCGCTTGACGATCCAGCCGGACGCGAACACGCGCACGGTGCCCACGGCGGGTAGGCCCTGCGTGCTCGGTTTGGGCCCGCTCGGCGCGTGCTTCACGTGCTCCGTTTGCTCGCTCGCGGCAACGCGCGCCACGATCTCGGCGTGAACCTCGCCGGCAAGTGCCTCTTGCCCGACCATGTAGCCCGAAAACGCGTCGCGCCACTTCCCGCCGATGTCGCGGAAACGGATCCACAGCTTCTGGCCGCGAGCATAGACCCCCATCACCGCACCTTGTACTTCGGCTCCACCATCACACGCATTCTCCCCATGGTAGTCCATTTTCGTGCGTTCCCCAACGAGAACATCGTCGGTTCGAGCGAGTTCTCGTCGGCCTCATGGTCGATCCGATCGCATGGAGGGCATCGGCGGTAGCGTTCGGCGACCGACCCACCTCGAGAGCGACACCGGCGCCATCCCGAGCAGTTCGGCTGCGCGGGGTAGGCTTTCCGACATCCGGATCGCCACGGTCCGTAGCGTGGCCTTCTCGATCTCGGGCAACGCCCAAGGGTCGTTCTCGAGGATCCACTGGCGATCGGCTGCGGTGAAGCTTGCCTCGGTCGCGTGCAGCTCATGGATAGCCTCGGCCGCATACTCGTCGATGATGCGCGGCAGATCCTTCGTTCGTGCCCTGAGCGACGGCACCCGGATGGGGGCCGGTAGGGTGAGGAACGGATGACGCTCAAACCGCGCATCCGCGCAGATGATGAGTTGCACGCGCGAGCTCAGATCCCGCACCAGCTGGACCACCAACGGAAAATCTGACGGCGCCCCCGGATATCGTATGCACAGGGAGCCATCGCGAGCAGCGACCACAGCGCCAACGCCTTTCACGTAGTTCGCCGGCGATCGAATCGATGCAGGCGTGTTGCCTCGGCGACGATCGGCGACGACGAACGGATGCGCGGCGCCGAGGGTTCGGCGATGCAGCGCGTAGGCGATGGGCACGAGGTCGGTCTCGCCAAGGAGCACGAGCGCGGCGCGATGCTCGGCGGCGAGCTCGATCGAGCGGATCGCTTGCTCGACCACATCCGCGCGGCTGGGCGTCCATCCGAGGATGCGGGCACAGAAGCGCCCCAGCGCGGTCTCATCGTTGGCCAGCATGCCCGGTCAGGCTCCCTGCCTGGAGAGGTCGGCGGCGAGCCTGTCGCCAGCGTCTGCCACTGCGCGCGCAGCATCGGACGTCGCGCCGATCAAGTGCGCGAGGTGTTCGAGCCGTCGGGGGTCGTCGCCGTTGTTGCCCCAGGTCGTTTCCTCGAAAAGGCCTTTTGCTGCGTGGGCCAGGGCGTCAGCCCTCGCTACCAGCTGGCGGAGGTCGTCAACCGCGTTGTTCACGTTGAACTCAGGCTCGCCGTCCTGTGGTGGTTCCCCGGCCGGCCGGGTGGGGTATGGCTTGCAGAGTAGCAGGATTGTTGACTCCCCGGCTGGTCGTGGCGGATACGGCTTGCCGAGTAGCACAGCGACCGTACGGCCGATCTCGTCGATGGACTTGATGAGCTCGGGGAAGCCATCGTCGAGCACGTTGGTGAGGTGCGCGGCCGTCGTGGCGTGCGTGAATATGCTCTCGAGGAACGCGATTGCATTGCTGGTCTCCATGGTTCGTGGGCCTCCGTACCGAACAACGTACGAGGCTCGCTGGGGCCATTTCGACGTGGCGCGCGATGTAGCGAACCTGGCCCAAGACAACTGCGCGATTCCTTTGGGGCGGCGGCGGGGGGGACACCCGCGTCCAGCGCGCTCGATGAACTGACGGGCCGGATCGCGCGTCATGGCTTCACCCCCAGGATGCGAGCGGCGTGCGCCCGCGGCGTGTCCGCGTTCGTGCTGGCGTTCGAGGCCGATGCTGGTTCGCCGATCTGCGCATCAGCGCGCACGCGCACGGCCCGGCCGATCTTCACAGCCGGGAGCCGTCCGGCACGGATCGCGGCGCGGACCGTGGACTCCGAGATCGAACGCTGGCGCGCGAACGTCGCCATCGTCACCAACTCCTCGGCTGGTGCCGCGGCGAGCTCCGCGCGCTCGCGCATGACCTTGCGGACGACCCGCTCGAGCATCGCTTCGAGTGCTTCCTCGAAGGTGCTCATCGGCCACCCTCGGCACGTTTTCGCCGACGCCACGCCCCGAACGTGCATTTCAGTCGAAGCCCTCGGTATGCCTCGACGATGGTGGCGACCTGGCTGTATTCGAGCCCGAGCAACTCGACTCCGCGCTGTCGCTTGGTCGTGTAGAAAGCCAGTGGGCTGAACGGCTTCATGTGCCGCCAAACGAACCGAGTGTTGGATACCGTTTGAAGGTACGTTGACCCCGCCACACCGCGGGCCTGCAGAACCTTCTGCCACGCGGTGGCGAGGAGGTCCTTCGACAGGAGCGCCGTTACTGTGAGCTCGATCAACGCGTGTAGATGGACGTTCCAGCGTTCGGAGGTCCTGGCCTCTTTGATCTCGAAGTGCGCTTCCCCGCCGGTCACGGTGGAACGCCACACGGAGGTGCGCCGTAACACCAGGAACGCACCTCGCAGAACTACCACCCCGCTCCGCGGCTCGAGCGCAGCCACGCTCAACCGCAATACGCGCAGCAGCGTTCTGTCGATCGCGCGGATCCGCTCCTCCAGCTGCCGCCGGTTGCGAACTGCGACCCGCCTCTGACAGCGAGGGCAAAACGGCTGTTCGCAACGCCGGCCCTTCCAGCTCGCGCATGTGCGTAGCCGCACTGCATAGCGGCTGAATGCCGATCGGCGCGGCGGTTCGGCCGTGAGCACGATCGCTTCGAGGATCGAGGCCAGCGCTTGCGACTTGTTCGGCCGCCCGCTGCCAGTTTGGCCCCCCGTATAAGCAGAGAATTGCGATTCGGGGGCCAACGCTTCCGAACCCTCGGCGATGTCCGAGTAGGCGCTCATCGCCGACTCGCAGCGCTGCCCATGACCGCGGCTTCGATGTCGGTCGCCCGGCCATACCACCTCCGGCCGTGCCGTTGGATCGCACCAGCGCCAAGCAAGGCAGGGATCAGGACAGCGTACCAGGTACGGCGGGTCGACCCCGGTACCAGGGCCATCAGCCGCGGGATCGACCAACAGACGACATGGTCGCGGCGCTTGGACTCCGCTGGAATCGCGTCGCGCTCGCTCGGTGTCGTTTCGGTGGCTGAGGTTTCCTTCATGCCGGTACGATCGCGTTCGTGTCGCGAAAAAAACGCCTCCGAATGTCGGGCGACCGAGAGCGTCCGCCCAAACAGACGCGCGGGCCCCACTTGCGCCCGCCACGTGCGGCCAACCCGGGCGACATCGAGCTGCGTATCCGCACCGCGGACGCGATCCGGAAATTCGTCACCGCGACGGGCCTCGATCCCACGAGGTCACCGGCCTCCGCACGCGAGTTCAAGCTGCTGCTGCTGCTGCGCAACGTCGGAGACGGACTGAAACGTCAATGGGTTGATGATCGCCGGTACATCGTGCCCTGCGACAGGCCACCCTGGACCGAGGAGTGGGAGGCTCCGCCGCCGAAGCGAGGCCGACCGCCGATCGTCCCTGCGTTGGCGATCGCGATCAGAGATCTCGTCGACTTCGTCAACCCCGCCAACGCCGCGCTCATCTTGCTGGTGACGCCATATTCGCGAGCGTTAGCATTTCCTCTGATAGACGTGCGCGGCATCGATGGAAACGTACTGATCCGCCGGCTTGCAAATCGGTTGGAGAGGATCGCGGCGCGTCAGCGCTCCAAGCATGGCTACCCGGAGCCGCGCGGCTGATTCGCGAATCCTGGGCGACGTCCGCGTCGCGGCCGAGCGCAGCACCCGAGGTCGCCGCCACCACCGCCGCGATCGGCGACCTGCGCGCCGCCGAGCTGGTCGGGTGCGAGCTCCACCGCCGCGCTGCGCGGGTGACGCGACGACCGCGACCAGGCGACGTCCGGCGAGCCGCCGCCGCCGCGGGCCTCGAGCTCGGCGATCAGCTCCTGGGCGACGTCCGCGTCGCGGCCGAGCGCAGCACCCGAGGTCGCCGCCACCACCGCCGCGATCGGCGACCTGCGCGCCGCCGAGCTGGTCGGGTGCGAGCTCCACCGCCGCGCTGCGCGGGTGACGCGACGACCGCGACCAGGCGACGTCCGGCGAGCCGCCGCCGCCGCGGGCCTCGAGCTCGGCGATCAGCTCCTGGGCGACGTCCGCGTCGCGGCCGAGCGCAGCACCCACCAGCTCCGCGGCGAGCTCGGCGACCACCGCCACCCGCGAGCCGCTCACCACGCCGCCGCGATCGGCGACCACCTCGAGCTCGGCGCCGGCTGCTACCTCGTGCAGCACGCCACAGCCGTTCACCTCGAGCCGGGCATCGACCGCCGCGGGGCGTGCTCCTCGTGCTCCTGGGCGACGTGGCCGACGTCCAGCGCGGCGAGCTCGGCGACCACCGCCACCCGCGAGCTCGTGCCGCTCGGCGATCACCGCCACCCGCGAGCCGCTCACCACGGCCGACCGCTCGGCGAAGGATGGAGGAGTGCCGATGTGTCGCTCATCGCGAGCGCGCGATGACGTGATGGCGCGTGCGAGACGCGGATTTGCCCAGGGCTGCCAGATCTGACCTAGCCGATACGGATGGCCCTGGAGCTGCAACCTCGACCGACATCGGGTACATCGGCGCGGTCAGCGCACTGCCATTCATACATATGCTCGCTTCGTGATTGCCACCGATTTCCGTTGGCGTATTCGCGTGCTGACCGCAGAGTTCATGAGCGAGTAGTGTTTCAGGGAATCAACAGGAGTCAGGTTATGCGACAGGTTTTTGATGTCATGAAGTACCGTGGTTGGTTGGCCGCGCTGGTGATCTCGATCCCGGCCGTGGCTCACGCGGGCCCACTGGCGAGCTCGGGTGGGCAAGCGGATGCGGCGCAGGCGCTCCATGCGCGCGTGCGCGCAGGGCAGGCTGACACTGCCGCGACATCGGGTGAAGCGCGGGTTGCGACGGTCGCGCGGGTTGCCGAGCTCGAGGGTGCGCTGCGAGGCGGGGGTGCGGTGGCCTCGTCGGCGCGGTCTGAGCCGCTGCTGAAGGCAGGGTTGTTGCCACAGGCGTCGGATGCGCTGCGTGCGGCGGGGATCTCGAGCGGGCGGATCATGCAGACGATCGGCGACGCTGCAGCATCGGCCGGATCGCACAAAGAGGACGGCACCTTTGAAGGCCGGCCGTATTGTGCAGCCACCGATATCAGCGTTGCCGGGCTTCACGAGCCGGAGATCAAGGCGCTCCTGTCACGGCTCGCGAAGGCAGGGTTCGCCGCGTGGTACCGCGATCCGGGGCACGACGGCTGGCCAGCTCACGACGCGATCCACGTGCACGCGGTCTATGCGGACGCCGCGATGAAACCGATGTTGCGCGCGCAGGTGCAGAACTGGCTGGATGGCGAGACCGGCCTGGTGGGTCACGCACGGTATGGCTTCTATCACTGGTCCGCGGCGGACAAGGAGGTCGTGAAGCGCAAGTTCGCAGAGAGTGGTGAAGGCACGCGGAACAGCGGTGGCTCGGAGAGCCATGGGCCGACGTGCGTGATCGGCGGCAGCTACTGTGGTGGTGACAAGCTCAGCGGTGACAAGAATACGCTGTATCGCTGCACCGGGGCGACGCCGACCGTGGTGCGCCATTGCGGGAATGGCTGCGAAGTGCGCGCCGGGAAAGACGACGCCTGCCGGTAATCTGGCGCCATGCTGCCGCCGCCATCGCGTGCTGGATGGTGGCGGCGGCAGCGCCGGGCACCCGACGCGACCGCCGCAAGTCGAGGTCGAGCTGGGCGACCACCGCCACGTGCTCGATGGTGGTCACCAGCGCGGCGAGCGCATCGAGGTCGAGCGCCACCAGCTCCGCGACCACCGCATCGCCACCCGCGGACCACCAGGCCCGCGCCGCCACCGCGGCCGGCGCGCGCATCGAGGTCGAGCGTCACCACCTCGGCGACCACCAGGGCCGCGACCACCGCCGGCCACCAGCGGTCGAGCGGCGCGAGCTCGGCGACCAGCGCGGCCATCAGCGCGATGGCGACCAGCGCGGCGAGCACGTCGAGGTCGAGCGGCGCGGCGACCACGGCCGCGATCGGCGACCAGCATCGCCACCGCGGCGACCACGACGAGCCGGGGCGCGGGTGTTCGGCGACCACGAGCACCCCGAGCTCCTGGGCGACGTCCAGCACGAGCGCTGCGCGGACCTCGAGCACAGCGCCCGCGAGCGCCACGGCCGCGCCACCGCCGCCCGAGCGGGTCGAGGTTGCCGCCGCCGCGATCGGCGAGCCGCCCACCGGGCCTGGTCCGGATCGAGCTCCACCGCCGCGCTGCGCGGGTGACGCGCCTACCGCGACCAGCGCGCGCTCGCCGGCCTCGAGCCCGTGGTTCGCCGGCGCGCCATCGCCGCCGCGCCCCCCGAGCTCCTGGCGATCAGCTCCTGGGCGACGCTCCTGTCGATCTGCGGCCTGGTTCAGCCGCCCGCTGCCAGTTTGGCCCCCCGTATAAGCAGGGAATTGCGACCCTGATGCCAACGCTTCCGAACCCTCGCCGACGTCCGCCAACCGCCACGAGCTTGGCCATCGGCGCCGGCTTGCCGCATCGTCAGCCCGGCCGCGAGCTCGTGGACGATCCACGGCGCCGAGCTCGTGGTGAGCGGCGGTTACCAGGCCCGGTGGGCCGGGCCGATGGCGCCGGTGCCGAGCTGGGTGTGGTCGAGCTCGGCGATCCGCGACTGGGCGACGTTCGGCGAGTCGCCGCCGCCAGCGATACTACGTGCCGACCTCGGCAATCTTTTGGCCTACATCCGTTCGAGCCGATGGGGCACCGGCCATGTACGCGGCGATCCGTGCCAGCGCAACGTCGAGGTCGAACTCAGATGCCGATGCCGATGCCGATGCCGATGCCGGTGCCGAGCCGGTTGCGGTTCGAGGCCGGTGACCGGGAAGCTGTGCAGAGATGTCCTTTTCCGGGTTTACGGGTTCAGCGGGTTTCGCCACGAAGCACCGGGTCAGGTCGTCGAGCCGAGGACGTCCCCCCCGTTTACGCGCCATGTGTGCCTCTTGCGCGTCCAACCGCTCGTCCTCGGGGAGGCTCGCAAGCTCGGCGTCCACGAGCATGTGCTCGGTGGTGCGGATGGCATCCGCTCGCGGCCCGACGGCTGGTGTTTCGAGCTCAAGAGCAAGCTTCCGCCGCCGGCAGACCTCTGCGTGCGCCGCCGCGCCTGGGTGATCCGACGGAAGCGAGTAGTCCTCCGCGAGGGGCGCAGCTTGCGTCTGAACGCGCCCGAGCACGCGATCGACCACGTATTTTGCTGCGCCCGTGTCGCCCGCTCGTGCCGCGCCAAGGATGAGATCGAGCATCTCCGGCAACGCCGCGACCAACTTGGCCTCCTGTGCCGCGACCTGCCTCGCGTACCGAAGCGCCTTCGGTGGGCGCCCTGCACCTGGGCGAGCTCCTCCATGGTTCTTTCGGGGCACTTGATTTCGGACGAGATTTCAACCGCTCGCCCAGTCTGAAATCCCTCAGCGCAGCGCGCAAGCCTACCGTAGGTGCGTTCGATGGGAGCGGTTCGCCCCACGGCCATCGCCGCCGGGCCGGCCGGCGGCGCCGGTGCGGTTGAGCTCGGTGATTCGCGTCGCGGCCGAGTGCATCAACCGAGGTCACCACAACCACCACCAGCACCGCGGTGAGCGACCATCGCGTTCTCGCCCCCACTACGGGTGCCGTGCCAGTGGCCCGGTGCCGAGCTGGCGCGGTTCGAACTCCACGGCCGGCAGTGCGTCGCGGTCGATCAGTGCGATCGAGGTCGCCGCCACCACTCCGCGCCGCCGCCCCGCTGCAGCACGCCGGGGGCGGATCCAGGAGCTGATCTATCACCAAGACCGTCGCCGACGACGAGTACCCCGATCGTCGAGCTCCTGATCCTTCCGTCGTAGAAGACTTTTATCTACGTGCGCGAGACCGCCAACCACTCCAGAAGGAAGCACGACCAGGCTGCCTTCGATGCGATGATCGTCTGGCTCAAACACTCGGGGGTGGCTCTTGAGCCGGAGGACCTCCGTGTGATGTTGAACGATTAGTGCTTTCAATACGTGCGACTCGAGACCATGTGCGTAGCAAAGGACCTTCCCCGTACCCCACTCCTCTTCATTAAGGAGTGGATACAGGCGAATCTGTGCGTTCGCGCGTGGAAGCAACCTGGCTTCAACTGCGAGACCTGGAAGCCGCTCCACGGGAAGCCGCTCCCCCTCTGAGCCCACGAGGGAGCGGCCGTCGAGCGCTGTCCAATTTGATATCAACTGCACAAGATCGTTGATGCGGTTTGCTAGAGCAATCGTGAGGCGTCCATGCGGCGTGAGAAGACGGAGTCTCCGTAAGTAGAAGCCAAGACGGAGCATTAAGCGCTCGTAACGAAGCTCGTCTTCTCCGTTGTCGCCGGGCGGATCGACTAGCGTAATCCTCGACTCGTGCTCAGGCGTCGTTGCAAGATCAGTCACAACACCGAAACGAATGACCTTGCGGCCCGATTTTACCTCACGTTTCTTCTCTCGAATGCTCTGTATGTGCGCCTTGGTGCTCTTGCCATCGTGGGTGCCCTTAGCCTCGACTACCAATTCGTAGCCGGGGCCGATCGCCTCGAGTGGCAGGTCATAGTCCAGTGACTTCGTAGACGACGTTTGCTTGATGCGCCGAAAATCAGCTTCGGTTACCTCGAAGATATCGGACGCGATCGTCAAGGCGCCCGCTACACCGAGACGCTCAGCCATGTCTCCCTGAGGCCTCCTGGCGAACTCGATAAGTCCGCCCTTTTCGATGCTAACATACTCGTTGTACTGTCTCAGGAATCGACTAACAGCGTGTCGAAACTGCGCATGCCTCGTCTCCCTTCGTGCGTCCCATTCGAGAAACATGCCGTAAACAAACAGATTCTTGTCAGTTGTAACCAGACCGCGCTGCTCCAACCTGACGATGTTTGACGCGTATGGTTCCCATCGCTTCTGGGCGAATAACCTGCGATCGTCCTCCTCGATCGCTACCGGAATGACGACCTGCCTTGACCGTGTACGAACCCGATCCTCGCTCATCCGCCCTCAGCTCGCTTACAGATCGCGAGCGATCCAGCGGTGTCGCACATCGCCAGCAATGTCCTCAGCCCTTGTCTCAGTTTCATGCCGGTCCAGGATACTGCGCTCGCGGCCAGCGTTCCATCGCCACCTCTCCAACCGCTGCTTCCCTGCCCCGATTGCGGGCGAGCACGAGAGCGTGCGGCATGGGTCTGCGATCACGTCGTAGCGCTTCGGGGGGCGCTTCCCCGAGCTCTTGGGCGACCTCCGTCGAGCCCCGACGCCAGCACCGATCGCTACCTGCGTTCCCTCGCCACCGCCACCGGCGCGCCGGGATCTCGGCGTCGCACCCGGTCCGCGACCACTAGGCCCGTGACCACCGCAACCTCGGCGACCGGCCGATCGCCGCCAGCGCCACCGCCGCGATCGGCGACCTGCGCGGCGCGCCACCGCCACCGCCGCCGGCTGCCGCATCGTCAGCGGCCTCGAGCTCGTGGATGAGCGCCGCTGCGAGCGCCCAACGCCACTGGCGCGCCGCCGCCGCGGGCCTCGAGCTCGGCGAATCAGCTCCAGGGCGCCGCGCTCGGCGACCTGCGCGGCCTCGCGCTCGGCGACCGCCAGGTCGGCGACCACCAGCTCGGCGACCACCAGGCCGGCGACCACTAGGGCGTTCCGCTCGGTGGCCAGCGCCACGAGCTCGGCCATCGGCGCCGGCTTGCCGCATCGCCAGCCCGGCCGCCACTGCCACGGCCAGCCGCGCGTCAGCCGCGATCGATCCAGCTCGGACACCTCGCCTAAGTCGCAAATGGGGTCGCTACTGACTCTGCTTCGGCCACCACGACTCATCCTTGTACACCTCCGTCAGGCCAGCCTCCGCAACCAACGCCTTCACTCGGTCCGGCCCCATCCGTTCGGGGCGTGATAGCGCGGCAAGCGTGTCCTTTACTCCCCAGCTGCTCTGGAGTTGGACGTTCTGTTTCGCTGCGGCTAGGATAGCCTTTGCCTGTTCTTCGGAAATGAGATGCGCACATGAACAGAGGAATTCCTTAGGTGGATTGGCGTCACTCCAAGTCGAGCTCCTCGATATCTGATCGACAGCAAGCTGAACCCACTCGGCTGGCGGCTCAGGAATTTTCGCAAGCGCTGCCCAACTGTTGCCATCAGTGATCCGTTGCAGAGCGGCGGGCCTGATGTCCGCGATTGACCAGGCGGCACGCAACGCGTCCTCAAAGTCGGCGGTCGGCATTGCCTGGACGTACCGAACGACGCGATTGCGCTGCGCCTGCGACAACGCGTGCCAGGTTTCGGTGACGGTGGCTGCAAGCACCACGAGAGCTCCCAGGCGGGCATCCGGGGCCTGTGCGACCAGCCCATCGAGTTTCTCGTTCAAGGTGGTCACGGCGACCTCGCGCTGCATCCGAACTACCGCCTGCAAGGTCAGAACGATCCGGCTGTCGACCTTTCCCTCCGCCGCATGGACGCGCAGGGCCTCGAGCACCCCCTTGGGGCGCGCTGGAGGAGCGGCGATGTACCGCTTTAACAGCACGATCACGTAGCTTCGGACCAGGCTCGAACGCGGACGACCGAGCGGCCCGTGTTCAAGATGCACCACCAGCTCATCGACGCTCTTCGGAAAGTAGGTCTGCTCCAGTTCCGCCATGAGCCGATCCATCGCAGCCTTGCCCTGTATTGGACCATGCTGGAGCACATGCGTAACCGCGTTAACCACGTGACAGCGGGCCAACTCTGGCGCGGGCTGGTAGTCCGTGTCGGGATCGAGCATCGATGGATGCGCACAGCGATGGCGATCGTCGCGAAGTCGGACTAGGTCTATGTGCGCGAGGGGGCTGAGCAATTCGAACTCGTCGCGCGCGACGTCTAAGATCTTCCGCTCAAAGTCGAGGCTCGCCTTGATGTCGCCTGTGCCGACGATTCGGCGGAATTCGTCGATCTTAATTTGGGCGTTCTTGTCACCGGCAAGGCCGAGTTGATCCAGCTTCGTGAGAAGGTCGTGGACCACTGCAACCCATGTGACGACGATCGACGCGCGGAACGCGCCCGCCTTCAGGCATGTGACTGCTTCGGCGATGTACGACCGTGCCTTGGCGTCGCGGCACCGCATAACCAGCGCATCAAGATCTGAGAGGCCAGCGGCGAACATGAGTCAAGTGTCTCTCTTTTCAGAAGGGTGTGCTCGAACGCGGCGTCGTCCGCGATCACCGACGAGGCGCCGCGACCGGGCGACGTCCAGGGCACCGGGCCGGGCCGGGCGGTGGCAGATGGCCCCGACTGGTGCGCTCCTGGCGACGTCCCGCCCGCTGGCGCGTCCGCCGCCAGCGGCTGGCTACTCGTCCAGCAGCTCCTCGATCCGGCGCAACGCACGGCGCAGGGCCTTCGCATCGCCCCCGGCCCGGCGTAGCGCCAGCGCGGCCTCAAGCTCGGTCAGCACCGGGTCTGCGGGCAGTTCGGGGCCAGCCGCTACCAGCTCGCTACTGCTCGCTACCAACTCGCTACCGGTCGGTGTAACTACGCGAAATAATGGAAAAGGGATCGTGGAGGCGGCGGGAGTCGAATGCCACTACACCTGCGCTCCACAACGCTCCAATCGTGGAATCTCGCGGACTTCGCATAGTCGATAGTCCGCCGAGCGCAGTGGAACGCAGCGGAACGCAGCGAGATGCAGCGGAACCGCTGCAGACCGTCGCGGATCCCATCGCTGTCGAGCTCGAAGCCGCGCTGGCGCTGCGCCGGACTGGCGCCGACCCGAAGGCCCTGCGCCGAGCGCTGCGCCGGATCGAAGAGCTACTGGACGAGTAGCCGGTGGCGGTGGTGGTCGCCGAACTCGCCGCGGAGCTGGTGGCCGCGCCGCTCGACCTCGACGTCACCCGCGCGCCGGCTCGACCCGCTCGCCGCGCTGGTCGCCATCGCGCTGGTGGCCGCGGTGCTCGCGGACCTGGTGGTCGCCGAGCACGCACCGCTCGACCTCGACCCGCTCGCCGGCTCGATGCGGCGTGGTGGCGCTCGACCTCGACGTGCTCGCCGCGCTGGTCGCCATCGCGCTGGTGGCCGCGGTGGTCGCCGAGCTCGTGACCTGCGCCCCGGCTCGACCGGCGCCCTGGTGGTGGCGATGCTGGTCGCCGATCGCGGCCGTGGTCGCCGCGCCGCTCGACCTCGACGTGCTCGCCG
>JAUKWE010049151.1:0-19862 GCA_032356425.1 Cumathamnion decipiens | reverse complement strand
GTTCGCGCGCCGGCCGATCGCGCCGGCGCCGCGGCTGCTCGAGCTGGCGGTCGATCGACTGGCGCTCGATCCGGCGTGCGGCGCGGTGGCGATCGACGGCGCGTATCGCGCGGTGACCGAGCCGGTCCGCGAGGCCGTGCGCGCGGTGCTGCACCGCGGGCAGCACGCGGTGGTGGGGGCGCTCGCGGTCGCGCACGATGGCATCGGCGCGCTGGCCGCGGCGGTCGGCGAGGCCGGGCGGGGGCTCTTGCTGGCGCCGCTCGCGGGCGTGATCGATCCGGCGCGCCGCGCGGTGCTGGTGCGCGAGGCGATGCTCGTCGACGCCGCGCTCGCGATCGAGCTCGATGCCCCGAGCGGCGTGATCGGCGGGGCCGCGATCGAGCGGATCGCGTCGCGGGTCGCGACGTTCCTGGTCTATACCCCGGACGCGGTGCCGCCGCGGCTCACGATCGCGAGCATCACGATCCCCGCCGACGTGCCGCGGGTGGCGCAGATCGAGGCCGCGGTGGCGCACAGCTTCGGGGGCCTCGATCCCCAGGCAGCGGCGCTCGTGCCGCACCACCCGCTGGCGATCGCCCGCGCGGCGCATGCGCTGTCCGCCCGCGGCGCGACCTCGGCACATGGCGAGGCGATCGTGCCGGCCATCGTCGACCAGCTCCTGCCGGTCGCGCCGGCCGGGGCGCTACGGCTCCGGGGCGGTAAACCTCCCTATCGAAGCGACGATATGATCGACCGCGTCGTCGAGCGCTGGCGCAGCCTTCCCGGACCACGCCGGCTGGCGGTGCTGGTCGGCGGCGTCCGCGGGATCGGGAAGGCCCGGTTCGCGGCGGCGATCGCGCATCGCCTGACAATTCAAGCGTTTCAGCTCGATCGCAGCGGTCCGATCTCGGCGCCGCTGGTCGAGGCCATCGAGGCCGGCGCCGCGGTGGCGGTGCTTCGTGATCTGGCCGAGGAAGAGATCCGGGGCCTGCGAAGTAATTCATGGTGGGCGCACGCGCATGGCTTGCTGGTCGTCACGACAACGAAGCGACTCGAACCCAGTGACACCTCGGACTTCGATCTGCAGGTTCGGCTCGAGCCGCCGACCGCTCGCGAGCGCGCCGTGCTGTGGGCCAGCGCCCTGGCGGCCCGCCACACCACGATCGAGCCCAGCGCGCTGCACGATCTCGCGCGGTTTCCCCTCAGCGAGCACCGGATCGCGACCCTGGTTCGCACCACCGCCGAGCTCACGATCTCGTCCCTTGTCATGGCGATCCAGCGCGAGCTCGGTGTAGGCGATAAATCCCCGGAACGGAGCAGTCCCTGATGTCTGAACACGAGGTGAAGCAGTCCCAGCCCGCGCTGGCCACCAGCACGAGCGCGGTCAGATCCGTCGACGCGGCGCTGGGCTCGCGCAGCGGCGTCGCGCACGGCGACGCGCAGGTCCACGACGATGCGACCTCGCACGCCGCGGCCGATGCGCTGGGCGCCAAGGCCTTCACCGCCGGCAGCAACGTGTTCCTCGGCGCCGGCCAGGCGGGCTCGCCGCAGGGCGACGCGCTCTTGGCCCACGAGATGACGCACGTCCAGCAGATGAAGGGCGTCGCCGCGCCCCAGCCGGGCAACTTCCGGGTCTCGGATCCATCCGACCAGCAGGAAGGCGCGGCGCGCGGCGGGGGCGGCGGGACCGGCCAGGCGAACACGATCTATCGCGACGTGACCGGCGGCCCGGCGCCGGCCGCGGGCGGTGCAGGACCTGCCGCCGGTGCCGGTGCCGGTGCCGGTGCCGGTGCTGGTGCTGGTGCTGGCGCCGGTGCCGCCCCGGCGCCCGCCGCTGATCCGTACGACACGTGGAAGGCGGCGGTGACCGCCAACGATCGCGCGGCGGCGACCACGCAGTGGACCGCGCTGGCCACCGACAAGAAGACGAAGGTCGGCTCGGAGGCGCCCGAGTTCCTCAAGCAGGTCATCTACGTGATGAAGAAGGACTCGCCCGACGTCCTCAAGGCGGCGAAGGTCAAGATCGACGACTACGTCTACACGATCTTCCACTCGGCCGAGTTCGTGCAGTTCCTGCCGGCGATGCGCACCGCGGGGCTGCTCACGCCGTTCCTCAACGCCGAGCCGCTCAAGGGCGCGACCCCGGCGTCGATCGTCCCGATCTTCAAGGGCTGGGTCGATGCCGCGGCTAACGCCGGCGAAGCCCGCGCGATGTTCCAGAAGCTCTATCCCAACGTCTACGACACGGCGTCGCCGGGGCTCGCGTTCGGCGCCGCGCCGCTCGCCTGGACGGTCGCGCAGATCCAGCGGCTCTACGGCATCCTCGCCCAGCACCTCCCGGTCGGTCACGTCCAGACGATCACCGGCGGGTTCTTGATCCAGAACACCAAGGGGTTCGGCTGGTACGAGGGTAACAACCACCGCGTCGCGCTGCCCGGCCACGCAGGCTCATCGAGCGCGGGCGGGGATCTCTCGGGTCACGACATGACCGGCGGCGGCAACTCCGGCACCACCGGCGCCTATACCAAGAAGGACGGCACGGCCGGCGGGCAGACCACGCTGGGCCACTATGAAGGCACGGCGATGCACGAGGTCGGGCACGGCGTCGGCGATCGGATGGGCGGCAACGCCTATGCGTCGAACCCGGCGAGCTACCCGGGCTTCACGCCGCTGACCCCCGAGCAGTGGGGCGCCGAGCTATGGACCGCGCCGACCGGCCCGGTCGACGCCAGCGTGCCCAAGGAGGCGCAGCTCGACGAGAGCCACGCGCGCGAGATGTTCCTCAAGGAGATCCAGTCGGGCGCCGGCACGTACAAGTACGACCGCGGCTGGTTCAAGACGGACCCGTCGAACGCCGATATGCAGAAGTGGGTGAAGTCGCGGTTCGCCAACGTCCCGCTCTACAAGTGGTGGGACTACCTGGTCGTGCAGAACCAGTCCAAGGACAACTCGTACAGCTGGAACTCGCCGGACGCGCGGGTCCGCGCCGACTGGACCTACGGCTACCTGACGCGCGCGGGGAACCCGTTCATCAAGCTCAAGACCGCCGCCTACAACAACCGCGTGTCGTGGTACAGCGTGTCGTCGCCGCTCGAGTGGTTCGCCGAGCAGTACACGCACTACTACCGCACCGAGAAGACCGGCGGCGGCCTGATCGACGCGGCGACCAAGACGCTGCTCGACAAGCTCGACACCCAGAGCTTTGCGCCGACCAACGCCACCGGCTCGACTGGCGTGGTCTACGGCGGGCAGACCGCCGAGGGCAGCGGCGTGGGTGGCGGCGGCGCGGGCGCGGCCACGACCGGCGCGGCCGGTGGTGGTGCGGCCAGCCGGGCCGCCGCCGGTGGCGACAAGAGCGCCGAGGCAACCCCGCAGGTCGAACCCCTGTTCTTCCCCTGGTAATCGGCCGGGAAGCTGGGATGATCGGATGGCAAGCATGAGAGCGTGCCTTTCCCTGCTGTTCGCGATCGGGGCAGTCGCGTGTACGCGATCGGGCGCCGATCGCGATCCCGGCCGCGATCCCCATCGCCCCGAGCCCACCGCTCCCAGCCCCGCGGATCCCCCCGTGACCATGACCCACACCGATCCTCACGATCCTGCCTCGTGGACCCTAGCCGAACAGCTCGCCAGGAAGCAGAAGGCCGGCGAGATCCACAAGCGCAGCGACGCGCTGCCGTTCCTGTTCTCGGGCGATCGCAGCAAGTGCGTGCTGATCCACAAGGGCGCGGTGATCACCAGGCGCGGGCCGGTGGTCGCCGGCGCGTACCTGCGCGATCTGGGCGTGTCGCAGGGCCAGGGCCCGCAGCTCGACGACGTGCTGTGGACGCTGTGGGCGCTCGAGGCGCTGCCCAAGGTCGAGCCGCTCGGCCCCGAGGGCTACGTCAACGTTCCCAACAACAAGCGGCTGGCGGATCTGACCGCGCGGATCGAGTACGACGGGCAGTCGGCGCACATCGTCCTGCACTACTTCAAGCCCGAGCCGAAGCTGCCCTCGAACGTCAATCCCGGGGGCAGCGCGCCGCAGGGCACCGGCGTCGGCGGCGGTGTCGGCGGCACCACGCGCGCCCTCGTGCGCATGACGCTCGACATCCCCGAGACCGGTGATTCCGCCTGGCGGCGCGAAGACATCAACTGGGCCGATCCGGGCTGACCTGGGGCGATGTCACAGACCGCGACCCATGAGGTCCGCTGCCGGTGCGGCGCGACCGTGTCGGTGTTCTGCGCCGATTCGATCAACGCCGAGCGCCACCCCCACATGCGCGATGCGATCCTGTCGCGCACCCTCCACGTGTTCCAGTGCGCGGCGTGCCTCACCTCGATCTCCGTCGATAAACCGCTGCTCTACGTCGATCTCGCGCGCCGCCAGCTCTACGGCGTGCACCCGGTGAGCGAGCGCGCCCACGAGCGCGCGCACGGCGACGCGCTGATCGCGACCTGGTCGAAGGCGGTCGGTGACCAGGCCGGCGCGGCCGCGCGCGCGCTGTTCGACGGCGAGACGTTTCACGTCCGGCTGTGCTACGGCCTCGAGGAGCTGCGGGAGAAGCTCGTCGCCCACGACGCCGGCCTGCGCGATCTGGTGATCGAGGGGCTCAAGGCCGAGGCGATGGCCCAGGCCGAGGAGCTGCACAAGCTCGGCGTGATCACGCTGCGGTTCGATGGCGTGCGGGACGACGGCCAGCTCGTGTTCGTCGCCGAGCGTGCGACCGATCCGCCGACCGTGCTCGACCTCGGCCTGGTGATCGATCGCGCGCGCTACGACGCGCTCGCCGCCCTGTCGTGGCAGGAGTTGCTGGGCAAGTTCCCCGGCATCGCCGCCGGGCCGCACGTGAGCCTCCTGCGCTGGACGATCGCGCCATGACGCCGTTCGAGGTGCTCGCCGGTGGCTTGCCCGAGCCGCTGCGCCCCGTATTGCGCGCGGCCTGCGACGCGACCCCGTTCCACGCCGAGGCCTGCTGGCACAGCCACGATCCCGAGGCCGAGGCCGTGGTCGGGCTGGAGGGTGGTTCGCCCGATCGGCTCGTCGCGCTCGCCCGCGCGCTCGTTCCCGACCACGCGCCGCGCATCGCGCGCTGGCTGGCCGCGACGCCCGGCATCCAGGAGGTCGGCTTCAAGATCGGCCATCACGGCACCCAGGTCTACCTGTTCGGCCGGCTGCGGCCGGCCGATGCGATCGCCGGCCTGGCCGCGGCGGACGTCGCGGTCCAGCCGGTCGCGATCGAGAACCTCCTGCACCTGTTCGCCCAGCCCGATCTGGCGATCGTCGGGCTCGAGCTCCACCCCGATCGCATCGAGGGCGCGATCTACACCTCGGTGCTGCGGACGCCGCAGACCACGGCCGCGGTGCGCGATGCGTTCGGCTTCCTGGTTCGCGTCGTCGCGCCCGATCAGGTCGACGCGTGGGACGCCTGCGCGCCGGCCTTGCTCGACGCTCCCGGTGACGAGATCGTCTATGTCTCGATGAGCGCGACGCTCGACTGGCCGTGGGCCAAGCTCGACGTCGGGGCGCGTCCGCTCGGGCTGGCGAACCGGCTGGCCGCCGCGCTGGGCGCGGGCCCCGTCACCGGCGCGGTCGCCGCGGCGCGGTCGTACCGCGGCAGCGCCTGGAGCCATGTCGGCGTTCGGTTCGGCAGCGGCTTCGGGCCCGTGTTCTACCTGCCGGTGCACGGCGAACGCGATTGACCGGCGGCGGCGGCGATCGATCGATCGCGGTCGGTGGGACTACAGCTTCGGGGCGCCGCGATTGAGCTGAGCGTCCGCGAACCGTTCGTCCGGCACGTCCACGTCGTATTTGACGTCGCTGACCCCCATCTTGGTCACGGACTCGGTCTTGACGTTGGTCATCGTGCCTTGTTTCCAGGTCCAGATGTCCTGGATCTTCTCGACCGACTCCACTTCGCCGCGCCGCACCGGCTTGCCGGCGCTGTCGTAGAACTCTTGCCGCACGATGAGGTTGGCTTGCTTCCACACCCAGGTCCGGTAGGTCGCGAAGTCGAGGCCATGAGCGTTCTTCGGCGTGGAGTCGACCACCCAGCAATCCCAGTCTTTGACCTTCTGGTTGGCGGTCAACTTGTGGGTGTCCTGGTCCGGATCGCGGGTCGTGAGATCCTCGTAGACGAAGTCGGAACCAAAGAAGCTCTGGCGATTGCTCTGGGCGGCCAGCTGGCGAACCTGTCCGATGGAGGGCAGGTACAGCCACCGGAGGGCGTCGGCGCCTCGGCGGTCGAAGACCAGGAAGGCCGCGTCGCGGACATCGGCCGGCGCCAGGAAGAACGTGACCAGCTTGGTCAGCTTGGGTTCCTTCTTGCGCATCGACACGAACTCGCGAAGCCGCTTGGTGCCTTGCTTGGGGTTGATCTCGAGCGTGACCTTCGCGACCTGGGTCTTGCCTTCGGCGCGATCCTTGACCCCCGCCATGATCTCGGCCCCGGTCGGTGTGCCGGCGCGAGCCGCTACCGGCGACAGGGCGACTGCGAGGGCAGTGACCGCGCTACATACAACGATAGAAATTCGAGACATGAGCATTTCTCCTGATGCGTCGGTGCGTAAGATACCAAAAAAAAACCTGCGATCAAGCCAAGGTAGGCCACGATCCTGCCGCGTCCCGCTCCACCTCTGCCTTGCGCCATGCCGGGGCGGCAACGTTTCTATGGGTACATGGACGGTCGAGCGGGGGCGTTATTCATCCTGAGCCATGCGAGTCGCTTCGGCGATCTGGACCGCGTTCGCCCGCTGATGCTACTTCAGCGACTCAACGTGCGCTTGTTCTCGAAGCGGGATCCGCAGCGGGTGCTCAGGAATCAGATCCACGTCCTGTCACGCTCAGGCGGTCCAGCACCTCCGGAATTTGAAGGCGCAGCTCGCTCTTTCTGGCGCTGTCGTCCTCATTTCGGTGCCGCCACTCGGCGGTCTCCATGTCCTGGACGTAGTCCTTGGCATAGTCGCGCCAGTGTTCCGCGATATGCGGGACGGCTTCGATCAGGACGGCGAGATCGTCGACGCTCACCCCTGGACCGAAGCTCACGCGAACCCACCCGGGCTTCGCGGCGATGTTCCCTTCGTCGAGGGCGCTGCGGATGGACTTGCTCTGCGACTTGTCGATGCTGAGCAGATCGTGGCCATAGGTGCCGGCGCACATGCAACCACCACGGACCTGGATCCCATAGAGGTCGTTCAGCAACCGGACGGCCAGGTTGTGGTGAAGCTCTCCGTTGTCGAAAATGATCGAGAGGATCCCCAGCCGCGGCACGGTCAGCGGATCAGGTCCAAGGATCGCAACCTTGGGGTGGCCGCGCCACGCCGTGGCCGCGGCCGTGACGCAGTGATCCTCGAGGTGCTGGAGGCGGTCGCCGAGCGCAACCTTCAGATCGAAGGCCAGCCCGGCACGGATGATCGACACGATCGCGGGCGTGCCGCTCTCCTCGCGCTGCTGGAGATCGTCGACGTAGCGATATTCCCAGGGCGAGGTGTAGAGCACCGTGCCGCCACCGGGCTCGGCCGGGACATGGCCGGCGAAGAGCTTGCGGTTGGCGACCAAAAGCCCCGGGCTCTGCGGCCCTCCGGTGAACTTGTGGACCGACAGGAAGACCGCATCCTTGCGGTACGCGGGGTTGTCGTCCGGGTGAAGATCGATGGGAATGTAAGGCCCCGCTGCCGCGAAGTCGAAGAAGGCCAGGCCATCGTGGGCATGCATCGCCGCCGCCAGCTCCTTGGTGTCGTTGAGGACGCCGGTCACGTTGGAGGCAGCCGAGAAGGTTCCGATCTTGAGCGGCCGATCGCGGTATTCCGGGCTCGACAGGATCCGATCGAGGTCGCGCCAGTTTGCGCGGCCGGCCGCGTCGTACCCGATGTACTCGATGTCGGCGATCGTCTCGCGCCACGGCAGATCGTTGGAGTGATGCTCCATCCGCGTGAGGATGACGACCGGGCGGGCCTCCGGCGGGATATGCGAAACCAGGTTGAACCGCTGCTGCAGCAGTTCGGGAATGCGGAGCCCCAGACGGCCGACGAGCTTGTTCACGGCTCCCGTTGCGCCGGAGCCGGTGAACACGACGATGTCGTCCTCGGTTCCACGCATCGCGCGGCGCACCTTGCGGTATGCCTCCTCGACGTGCCCCGTGATGACCTCGCTGGCGTAGCTCGACATCGAGTGGGTGTTGGACATGAACGGCAGCACGTGGTCGCGCAGCAGATCCTCGATCGGCTGGAACGGCAGCCCGGACGCCGTGTAGTCGAAGTACCGGCGCGGGTGCGCGCCGAACGGGCCGGGGACCTCCACGTTGTGTCCGAACATGTTCTTGCGGACCCAGGCAAGGACGCCGTCCATCGGCAACGTGGCCGGCTCAGAGGGCGCCGGCAGCTCCGCGGCAGCTCCGGTGCCGCAGGCATAGCCGCCGGGGTGCGTGGCCGTCCTGGACCGCGAGCGAATCGCGGGGCGGGGCTCATTTCGATTGGAAGGTAGATTCATGATGGTCTCTCGGCAGCGAAGATGTTGTGTTGTTGCTACAAGCCCCCCCTTACACGCGCAATCAGCAGTCCTGTCTGGCTCCTACCTAGCTCAACCCATCTCAGCCCACCTCAACTTTCATCTGTCTCAGGGCGACCTACCTCAACCTGTCTTATCCTACCTCATTCTATCAAAACCAGGCGGTTGCACGAACGTATGCGTTGGACGACTGCTCGAGCGATCCCGCTATCGTAAACCGGTTCGTCGCTGGATTGCTAGCGTAACCCTCGAACCAAAAACCGCCGATCGCGAGCGCGAAGCCGTCGGCGAGAAGGTACTCGATATCGAGATTGGTGAACCAGTCCTTGTCCGCCATGGACCAGTAGGCGAAGGCGCTCGGGCGGAAGTCACCGCCGGCCCACCGCCCCGTCAGGCGCAGGGTCATGATCGGATTGATCCGGTGCTGTGGTTCCAGCCCCGGGGCCAGCTGCATCGTGGCAGCGGGAAGCGTGGGCACATCCGCACGGCGGGTGAGCTCGGTGATGAACTGCAAATGGGCATCGAGCCCCTCGATGACCTCGCGCTCGATCGCGACGGTGGTACGAGCGTTGGGGACCCGGCGCAGGTAGAAGCAGCTGGGCGTCCCCGGTCCGATCTGGGTCGCTCCCTCGCATCGGTCGTCGACCCGGTCATAGTACGCGGCCTCGGCCTTGATCAGCGAGCTGATGAAATCGAGGGTGCCTTGCAACGACACCGCCCCCATCGCGACCCGCTCGTTCTCCACCTGGACCTCGGGAGCACCCGTCGCGGCGTCCACGCGCGCGAACACGGTCGGCAGCGGATTTCGCCCCCACAGGCCGTACAGCGAGGCCTTCCAGGTACCGAGCGGGAGGGTCATGGCCACCCCCCCGCCCATGCTGCTGACCGAGTCGGGCAGCTTCTCCTGCAGGATCGGTACGGAGGGCGGCACCGAGATCGGGATCGCGAACGGTCGCGTCGGATCCAGCTGGTACGCCGAGTTCCGGGTGAGCAGGATCCCGAGCGCCTGGAGCGTGACGCGGCCGAACACCGAAGTCAAATGGAGGGTGGGCACCGGGAGCTTCTCGTCGATCGGCTGCCAGTTCCGGATCCGGCTGAAGTCTCGTGGGTTCACGATGTCGACCACCGGCCAGAAGTCGGTGATGCCCCAGCTGTGGATTCGCTCGCCGATCGAGAGATCGAAGTGCTTGTAGTAACGCGTGGCGTACAGCTCGCGGAACGCGACGTGAAGATCGTCGGCCAGCTGGTCGTAGATGAGCTGGGGCCGGCCGACGATGTGGAGCTGGCCGACGTCGCTCTGGAACTCCAGCTGGAGACGACTCTCGGCCAGCAGCAAATCGCGGCGGAACGTGTCACGGACGCCCATGGCCGCAAAGATCTGAAGATAGCCGTGCCAGAGAATGCCGCGGGTCAGGGTATTGAGGGCGGAGGTGTCGATGAAGGCATCGCCTGTTCCCTTGCCGTCACCGCTCGTCGGCGGCGTGGCGAGGGGCGGCAGCTCGGGCAGCCCGTCATCCGAAGCGCTTCCATCCGCCGCCTTGTCGGTTGCCGCCTTGTCGGTCGCCGCCTTGTCGGTCGCCGCCTGGTCGGCGGCAGCCTTGTCGGCGGCAGCCTTGTCGGCGGCAGCCTTGTCGGCGGCAGCTTGGTCGGCGGCAGCTTGGTCGGCGGCAGCCTTGTCGGCGGCAGCCTTGTCGGCGGCAGCCTTGGCGGCAGCCTTGGCGGCAGCCTTGTTGGCGGCAGCCTTGTTGGCGGCAGCCTTGTTGGAGCCCGCGGGCGGGGATGCCTTCGCGCCCTGGGCCGCCACCGATCCACCGGCACCGGTGATCAAGGCAGCCGCCAGCGCAAGCGTGCAACATACCCTATGACTTATGTCACGCCGGAACATGACGGTTCGCAAGTCTAACATATCGTACGAATAACATGTTCTTACCCTGTCTCACAATAATCCGTAGCTGAGACGTTCCCCCGGATCTTCCACCCCGATGGCACTCTGGTGCTCACGGGGCTCGAGACCTTCCGCTCGACGATTGTCCCGGGGGAATGATGGATGTCGGTAGGTGGCGCACCTGAACATATGGGAACGGGTCGCTCTCCCGAACCGAGATCTGGAGCGGACCGGGCGACCCACGGACGCACATGTGAGGCCACGGCACCCCAAATGATCAGCCGCCGAAAATAGACCAACCCACCGAAGTCACCAATACTTCGGTGGGTGTTACCGCACCAGGTTATTCGGACAGGCCCTGTCGAGCGAGCCGGTTCTTCTCCCAGGGCGAGAACCGCCGCCGGACCGGCGAGAGATCAGTCCGGACCGTATACGTGAGCAACCGGTTCTCTTTGGGATAGTGGTACACCGTGTCGAGGTCGACACCGATGGTGAACTCCCGGCCCAGGTTCTCGACGTGGTGCCACCACCACCCGGGAACGACGATCAGGTCTCCGGCCTCGATGTCACCGACGTAGTGCGGCAGGAAGGCATACTGAGACCAGTACTGCACCAGATCTTCGATCTCTTCGCAACCGTCGTAGCCCTCGGCGAGGATCAGCCGCGAGTACATCTTGCTCGCGATCGGGTTCATCACGGGGGTGTAGTCCGGGCGGAGCATCTTCCAGCGCTTCTTGCCGGCAACACAGTAGAATACCGACGCATATTCGCCGCAATGCATCGCGGTTCCTGTGCGGTCGCTCAGCCCACCGAAGACGTACAGGCGGGTCATTTCCAGCGCCGCTTGCGTGTCGGCGTCGAAGCGCTCCAGCTCGAGCTGCGGCAGCAGCGGGCTGCCCTCCTTCGTGAGTGCCATCTCACCAGAGAGGTACACCGGTTCGCCGCGTCGAACGCGATCGCAGTACTCCTTCACCGTCATCTTGACGCGGTCTTTGTTGAACTTCTTGGAATCGCGGACCACGCAGGGGATCTCGACGGAGCCCACCGATTCCGTGAGCCCGTCCGGGGTCCACTTCTTGGTGGCTTCCGAGCCGGCGAACCAGCCACGTACGATCAAGGGCTGCCTGAAGTTATCGGACGCGGCCATCAGGTCGGCGTGCGCGAGCTTGCCGCCGTGGGCGATGATTTCCGGCATGGCAACGCCACGGTTCTTGCCGTCGTTCAGGTCGAGCTCGTCGATGAACTTCCGGAACTCCCGGTCCTTGAGGGCCCGGAGCCATGGCGCCTGCTCCCGCGCAACCGCGACGGTTGCCAGGTGGTGGAGGATGAACGAGGCCTGGGTGGTCAGCTCGCGGTACCGCGATGGCTCTTTCCCGGCCTTTTGCACGAATTCGTTCCAGGAGGGCAGCTCCTCCCGTTTCTTCGAGGTTTGATCTACGACATTGATCTGTGACATTTACACTCCGTTGTGGTTGAGCAGCGACAGCTGGCGACTCATGATAGTCAGAGAGGCGTTCTCGTCAACACATTGTTCTCGAGGACGGCCGCGTCCCGCGGGGCGACGGCCTCGAGCGAGTCCTGTTTCTTGCCGACGTCGATAGGCGCGAGCGCTTCCTTCTTTTCACCGACGATGATCGTGTAACTGAAGGCGCCATCATTGCGTGCCAAGAATGACATCATACGCAGCATGCGATGGATCGTCGCACGCCGCTTGAACACGCGCGCGAACATCTTGATCACGCCGATCGTGCCCTCATCATCGCGCATGCCGGTGAACGCAAAGAACTTGAAGGGGTACTCTTCGGAGAAGCTCGGGTGGAAGTTCCATTTGTCCAGCAGCTCGGTCCACTCGGCTTTGCTGTGGATCCGGATATCGCCGATGTTGCACCCACATGCGATGATGCAGGTGAGCTCTTCGAATTGCCGGTCGGGCTTTTGTGGCCATGACCAATCGTGGAAGCCGATACGTCCACCTGGCTTCAGGACCCGATACGCCTCCGAGAAGATCGAGTCGGGGTTCGCATACATGACGATTGCTTCCGCGATCACGATGTCGAAGGTGTTGTCCTCGAATGGATAGTGGTCGCCATCGGTCACGTGCATGATGTTGATTCGATCCTGGAGGCCACGCTCGCGAGCGAGCTCCTGGGCGACCGAGACCATGTACGCGCTCAGATCGACCGAGGTGATCTGGACGTCGTAGTGTTCCGCAACATCGAAGCAACTCGCGCCGACCCCGGTGCCGATCTCGAGCACCTTCATCCCGGGCTGGATATCGAGCTGGTAGAACAGGCGACGGGTCCCGAAATGTCCGCCCTGGCGGATCACCCGCTTGCCGGAGAGTGCGAGGAAGTCTCCGGTGAACATGCTGAGGATCTCTTCATCGGTATAGTCGTCGAAGCTCTTGCGTAGCTCATCGGCGCGGAGCTTCTTGAACTTGCCAAGGAGATCAATCTCCGATTGTTTGGGCGCAGGGCGCTCGATCTTGGTGAGTGATAGGACCGCCGGCGTCACCAGCAAGTTCACCAGCATGGTGGTGATCGTGGTGATGGCAAGCACGATGCCCGGCCCTAGCAGCGCCCCGTGGGAGGAAAACGCCATGATCGCAAATCCGGCAGCGAGGACCAAGGACGACAGGAGCACCGGCCGGCCGGTCTCCGCGAGCGTCTGCTCCACCGCCACCGGGCTCGATTGCGTGAAGAACTCGCGGTGGGCCAGGAAGGCCTTGAACAGGTAAATGGTGTCAGCCACGGAGATACCCAGCACGATCCCACCGACAGCCACAACCGACGGATCCAGCGGGCGGCCGACCAGCCCGAGGATCCCGGCGCCGACAACCATCGGCAGGCAGCTGCCGAGGAACGTCAAGACCGCCAGCTTCGTCGAGCGGAACACGAGCACCATGATGACGAACATCGCGCCGCACGCGATCGCCAGGCTGAAGAGCATCGACGTCGCCGTGCTGTCGGTGCGGATGGTGGTGCTAGCCGCGATGGCAGCGAGCGTGACCACGGCCGCGATCGCGAGGTGCACCTTGGGCCGGCCGGTCGTCGAACCAGAAACCCTGCCGAGAAACCAGCTCGCCAACTGGTTGTGTTGGGCCTTGTCTTTGACCGAGAACGGCCACCACGCGATGATCGCAGGAACAACGGTCAGTGCGGCGAGGGTCACCGTTGCGGTACCGATGGCGAGGGGAAGACCCAGCTTCGCCAGGGAAGGCACCGAACTGACGAGCATGGACAAAAATCCGATGCAGAGCACGGCGCCTGAGGCCAGCACCCTGTCGCGTACCTTGCGGACCGACTCGGACAGAATGTAGCGGTGGTCGCGCAGGCCGCGGCCGTGGCCGCGCTCATAGAGGACTTCCCAGATATAGGCGTAGCCAACGTACATCGAGTACGCCACCCCAAGTGCCGTGACGAATGCCACGACGGAGAGGAACGACATGGTGGCATGCACGTCGGAGGCCGACATAACGCTGCACGTAATCAGGGCTCCGATACCCACCACCAGTGTGGTGAAAACCATCGCCTGAACATTGCGAAACACGAACCAGACGGTGATGAGGAGGGTGAGGAATGTCGCAGCACCGGTCGTCATGATCGCGCTCCCGAGGGAGGGCGCGACGTCGAGTTGCGGGTAAACTCCGACAACAGCGGAAAGCAACAGCGTCACGATCACAGCGATCGCGACGGTTGTCCGGGGATGAAGGATCGATAGTTGTGGGTAGGTCCTCACGTCGACTCCTGATGGAAAATTATAGCACAGGCGGTCGAGCGGAATCAATCGCTCGAACAGATAACGACCGAGACGATACGGCCCACTTCGTGCTAACCTCACTGCCGTTCGCAACGATATAAGCCTCATATCCTTTATATGAGATATATGTCTGTTGTAACGGATCCGGGACGATCGCAAAGCCGGTTCACGGTCGCGAGCTGACCGCGGCTCGCCGAGTACGGCAACACCGCCTCCGCCGGCGGCCGGGCCGGCGGTTCACGGCGCGTCGCGCTCGGTTCCTGCGTCGGCCAGGGTGCCGAGCCGGCGGAGGCCGGGGAGCCAGCGGCCCCGCATCGAGTACAGCACCGGCACCGCCATCCGGCTGATCAAGAGCGACGCGATCTCGCCGGCGAGCAGCGAGATCGCCAGGCCCTGGAAGATCGGATCAAACAGGATCACCGCCGAGCCGGCCACCACCGCGAGCGCGGTGAGCAGCATCGGCCGGAACCGGACCGCACCGGCGTCGACCACGGCCTCGGCGAGCGGCATGCCCTCGCGCAGCCGCTGCTCGATGAAGTCGACCAGGATGATCGAGTTGCGGACGACGATGCCCGCGCCGGCCATGAAGCCGATCATCGAGGTCGCCGAGAAGAACGCGCCGCCCGCGGCGTGCGCCGGCAGGATGCCGACCAGCGAGAACGGGATCGCCGCCATGACCACCAGCGGCGTGGTGAACGACTTGAACCAGCCGACCAGCAGCGCGTAGATCACGATCATCACGACCGCGAACGCCAGCCCGAGATCGCGGAACACCTCGAGCGTGATCTGCCACTCGCCGTCCCATTTGATCCCCGGGCGCGCGTCATCCTTGGGCATCGTGGCGTTGTAGATCTCGATCGGACCAGGCGAGCCGCCGTAGGCCGACGCGTCCAGCCCGGCGAGCGCCTGGTTCATCGCCGAGATCGCGTAGATCGGGCTCTCGGCGCCGCCGGCGACATCGCCGGTGACGTACACCACCGGCAGTAGGTTCTTGTGGTAGATACTGCGGTCCTCCTCGACGACGATCGGCCGCACCAGCTCGCCGAGCGGGACGATGGCCCCATCGGCGGCGCGCAACCGGAGCGCCGCGAGGTCACCGGCCGACGCCACCTGGGCGTCCGGCACGTCGAGCATCACCATCACGTCCTCGCGCTCGAGCGGCAGGTGGACCAGGCCGGCCGGCGCGCCGCTGGTCGCGATCCGCAGGGTCTGCGCGACCGCGTCCGGCGAGATCCCGTGCAGCGCGGCCTTCTCCTTGTCGACCACGAACCGGACCTTGGCGTGCGCGGCCTCGACGTACCAGTCGACGTCGACCACCCCGGGGGTCGCCCGGAACACGTCGCGGACCCGGCTCGCGAGCCGCTCGCGCGCGGCGGTGTCGGGGCCGTAGATCTCGGCGACCAGGGTCTGCTGGACCGGCGGTCCGGGCGGGATCTCGACGATGGCGATCCGCGCACCGTAGCGCTCGGCGACCGCGACCACCGCGGGTCGGATCCGGACCGCGAGGTCGTGGCTCTGCGTACGCCGCTCGTGCTTGGGCAACAGGTTCAGCTGGATGTCGGCCACCGCGGGGCCCTGGCGCTGATCGTAGTGTCGGACCAGGCCGGCGAAGGTGAACGGCGACGCGGTGCCGACGTAGACCTGGTAGTTGGTGATCTCGGGCTCGCCACGCACCGCGGCGGCGATGTCGCGCGCCGCCGCCGCCGTGCGCTCGAGCGAGCTGTCCTCGGGCATGTTGATCACGATGTCGAGCTCGCTCTTGTTGTCGAACGGCAACATCTTGACGTGGACCCCGCCGCACGGGACCAGCGCGATCGCGCCCGCGAGCAGGCTGCCGATCAGCGCGAAGAACCCGATCCGCCAGCGCACCCGGCCGACCAGCCGCGACATCAGCCAGCGGTAGCCGCGGGTGAGCGCGCTGTCGCGCTGGGGCGCCGCGTGGGCTGGCCCGCCGCGCAGCAGCCGCGTCGCCGCCCACGGCGTGACCACGAACGCGATCACCAGCGAGAACGCCATCGCGGCGGTCGAGCCGATCGGGATCGGCCGCATGTACGGCCCCATCAGCCCGCCGACGAACGCCATCGGCACGATCGCGCCGATCACCGCGAGGGTCGCGAGGATCGTGGGGTTGCCGACCTCGGCGACCGCCTCGATCGCGACCGCGCGCAGCGGCCGCCCGCGATTCTCGGGCAGGTCGCGGTGCCGGACCATGTTCTCGACCACCACGATCGCGTCGTCCACCAGGATGCCGATCGAGAAGATCAGCGCGAACAGCGTGATCCGGTTGAGCGTGTAGCCGACCAGGTAGAACACGAACAGGGTGAGCGCGAGGGTCGACGGGATCGCGATCGCGACGACCAGCGACTCGCGCCAGCCCAGCATGGCCAGCACGAGCAGCGACACGCCGAGGATCGCGATCGCCATGTGGAGCAGCAGCTCGTTCGATTTCTCCGACGAGATCTCGCCGTAGTTGCGGGTGATCGTGATCTCGACGTCGCGCGGGATCACCGTGCCGGTCAGCCGCGCGAGCTCGGCGCGCACCGCGCCGACCACGACGATCGCGTTGGTGCCGGGCCGCTTGGCGATCGACAAGGTCACCGCCGCCTCCTCGCGGGGAGCCCGGGTCTCGGCGCCCCCCCGGCCGAACAGCACGTACTGCGCGGGATCCTCCGCGCCGTCCTCGATCCGGGCGACGTCGCGCAGGTGGACCGGCGTGCCGGCGTGGACCCCGACCACCGTGCCGCCCACGTCGGCCGCGTCGGTGAAGAACCCGCCGGCCTCGACCACGATGTCCTGATCGTGAGCGGTGAACGTGCCGACCGTGGCCTGGTGGTTGGCGGCGAGCGCGGCGGCGAGGCTGTCGGCCAGGCCGAGCCCGCGCGCGGCGAGCGCCGCCGGATCGAGCCGGACCCGGACCTGGCGCCGCAGCCCGCCGATCAGCTTGGTCTCGGCGACGTCGGTCGCGCGCTTGACCCGCGCCTCGACCTCGGCCGCGACCCGGCGCAGCGCCTCGTGGTCGTAGGTCGCGGCGTGGAACGTCAGCGCGAGCACCGGCACGTCGTCGATCGAGCGCGCCTTGATCAGCGGCGCCGACGCGCCGGGCGGGATCTTGTCGGCGTTGCCGGAAAGCTTCTGGTGGAGCTTGACCAGCGAGCGCTCGACGTCCTCGCCGACCCGGAATCGTACGATCGCGGCGGACCGGCCGGGCTGGCTGGTGGTGTAGACGTACTCGACCCCTCCGATCTCCCACAGCAGCCGCTCGAGCGGCGAGGTCACCCGGCGCTCGACCTCGGCCGCGGTGGCGCCCGGCATCGTGACCAGGACGTCGGCCATCGGGACCTTGATCTGCGGTTCCTCCTCGCGCGGCAGCACGATCGCCGCGCCGACCCCGAGCAGCACCGAGACCACGACGAGCAGCGGGGTCAACTTCGAGCCGACGAACGCCCGCGCGATCGAGCCGGCGATCCCGAGCCGGGCTTCGCCCTGCGCCGTCATCGCACCACCACCGTGATCGGCTGGCCATCGACCAGCACGTCGACGCCGTCGCTGACCACCTGCTCGCCGTCGCGCACCCCCGAGCGCAGCTCGACGCGCTCGCCCGCGCTCGCGCCGGTCCGGACCAGGCGCATCCGCGCGGTGGCCCCGGCGACGACGTAGACCGCCTCGAGCTGGCCGCGACGCACGATCGCGCGGGTCGGCACGGTGAGCGCCGGCACCGCCGCGGCCGGCACGGTCGCACGGCCGAACGCCCCCGCGCGCAGCCGCGGATCCTGGGGCAGCGCGAGCTTGACCAGCACGGTCCGGCTCGCCGCGTCGGCGTTCGGGCTGATCTCCACCACGTGCGCGGTGATCGAAGCGTCGAGCGCGTCGATCCGTACCGCGATCGCGGCGGCGCTCCCGAACGCGCCGGCGAGGCTCTCGGGCACCGTCGCCTCGAACCGCAACGAGCTCGGATCCTCGATCACGCACAGCGGCCGGCCCGGCATCGCCAGGTCGCCCGCGCTGGCGCCCTTGGCCGTCACCACCCCCGCCAGCGGCGCGCGGATCTCGAGGTAGCCGGCCATCGCGACCGCCTCCGCCTGCGCGGCCTGCGCGATCCGGTGGCGCGACGCCGCCGCGTCGAACTCGGCGCCCGCGACCGCGCCGCTCGCCCGCAGCCGGGTCGCCCGCCCGAGCTCGAGCTCGGCCTGGGCCGCGGCCTCGCGCGCCTGATCGAGCCGTGCGGTGAGCTCCTTGACCGACAGCCGCGCGATCAGGTCGCCGGCCTTGACCCGGGTCCCGAGCGTGCAGCGCAGCTCGATCAGCTTGCCCATCACGGTGGGCGACAGCTCGGCGCTGTCGCGGGCGCGCACGGTGCCGATCACCTGCTCGCCCACCATCCGGGTCGTGGTCCGCGCGGGCTCGACCCGTACGGACACGGTCGGGAGCGGCGGATCCGTGGGCGGATCGTGCGACGAGGCGCAGCCGGCGGCGACCAGCGCGGTCACCGCGGCCAGGGACGTTCGACGATCATGCATTGCCCGGGTAGGAGCCGGATCGGCGAGAAACGATTCGCGGCCGCGACCTCTGAGGCAGGTCGGGATCGTCCCATGGTCCCCGCCGTACTGGCTGGACGGGAAATCTACCGTATTCCTATACCGTCACGCGGTCACCGCGAGCTGCCCGCGTTGCCCACCGGCCGTCAGCGCGCCGCGAGGGTGGCGGCGATCGCGCCGCGGACCGCGTCGCGGACGTCCGCCGGCACCGCGTCGCCAGGCAACCGGCGGCACAGCGACACCGTGCGCTTGAGGGCATCGCACGCGCTGGTGCACCGCGGGCAGGTTGTGAGGTGGTGCTCGATCTGCACGCAGGTCGCCTGGTCGATCTCGGCGCCGATATAGGCGCTCAGCTCGAGCGCCAGCTCGGGGCACGGCTCGGTGCTGGGCCCGTCGCCGAGCACGCGGGAGAGCTCGCCGCGCAGCGCCACCCGGGCGCGGTGCAGGCGGCTCTTGATCGCGCCGATCTCGATGCCCACCACCTCGGCGGTCTGCTCCGCGCTCAGGCCCTCGACGTCGCGCAGGATCAGGACCTCGCGCTGATCCTGGGGCAAGGTCTTGATCGCCGCCGCCAGGAGCTCGCCGATCTCGTGGGCGTGGACCCGGGCGTCGGGCGGCGGCGCCGGATCGACCAGCTCGGCGGCGCCGGTGTCATCGAGCGAGTGCGTCGGGCGCTGGCCGCGGCGCTCCTTGATGCAGAAGCTGCGCGCGATCTGGTACAGCCAGGTCGACAGGGTCGCGTCGCCGCGGAACGCCGACAGGTAGCGAAACGCCGCGAGCAGGGTCTCCTGGAGGACCTCGCGCGCTGCGTCCTCGTCGCCGCACATCCGGAGGCCAAACCGGTAGATGCTCGGCTCGTAGCGCGCGAGCAGTTCGTTGATCGCTGCGCGGTCGCCGCGGCGGGCTGCGCTGAGCAGGTCGGCGTCGGTCATCCGCCGCGACTGTACCGCCTGCGCCGCTCGTGCGCTGCCCGTGCGCCAGGTGCGATTTCGTGTGAACCCTTCTTGCGCCGGGTGGCTCTCACCGGGCGAGGAGCATGACCATGTGCCGTGCCGTGATCTGCAAGGAGTGTCAGAAGACGACCTGGGCGGGCTGCGGGGCGCACGTCGAGCAAGTGCTCGCCGGCGTGCCCCAGGCGCAACGCTGCACCTGCCGCGCCGCAGCGGCGGCCCCCCCCGGCCTGGGGGGCGCGACCCCGCGCCTGTCCGGCGGGCGCTGACCC
>JAUKWE010049150.1:58764-70562 GCA_032356425.1 Cumathamnion decipiens | reverse complement strand
TCGCGGAGGAACCGCTCGTCGTCGGCGACCAGGTCGACGTAGCGGATCTTCTGGCGGACCTTCTCGGACACGGTGCGCACGGCGTCGTCGTGGCCGGCGTCGGCGGGGTTGGCGCGCAGCACGCGCTCGAGCACCTGCAGCTCGTAGATGCCGTAGATGCCGAGCTGCGCGTCGCTGAACGCGTAGGTCGCGGTGGGCTTGGTCCCGGCGGGGGCCCAGAACGGCGCCGCGGCGGCCTCCTGGGCGAGATCGGGCACGAGCACGACCTTGGGCTGCATCACGACGCGGGTCCCCGCGATCATGTCGCCGACCCGCAGCCGGTCCTTGTTGAACACCGGCATGAACAGGAAGATAAAGGCCCAGCCAGCGGCGCACAGCCGCGCCCAGCCCGGCGCCTCGGGCCACACGAGGTTACTCGCGAGCAAGAACCGCAGCGGGGTCCATACCTCGAGCTCGCGGATGAGGTTGCGCGCGAGCACGGCCGAGGTCTCGAGCTGGCCGCCGCGCGCGTCGATCACCCGGATGCCGATCCGGCGCTTGCCCGGGGTCGCGCCCTGCCAGCGCACCTCGAAGAACGCGAAGTAGAAGTTCACGAGCAGGAACGCCAGGACGACGATCACCGCGGTGAGCCACGAGCCTTCGCCGCCGACGGCGAGCGACAGCCCCCACGACACCGCGACGAGCACGACGAGCTGGAGCAGCGTGTCGAGCACGAAGGCGCCCGCCCGATCACCGGCGCGCGCGAGGGTAAACCGCAGCGGGATGCCCTCGGGCGTGATGATCTCGCGGACCAGCTTGGAATCGTCGGCCGCGTGCAGGGTTGCCAGCGAGGCCGGGTTCATCGCGCGACCTCCATCTGGCCGCTCATCTGCGGCGCGAGCTCGTGCGGCGAGCCCGGCGGCCGCCCCGGGCGGCTGGCGTCCGCGCGCTCCGCGGCGTCCCGGCGATCGCGGCCGCGGCCGACGAAGCCGAAGTAGTAGATCCACCAGGCGGCGGTCGCGCCCGCGACGGTGAACCGGACCGGCACGCTGGTCACGGTCTGGCGGAACACGCCCTCGATCATGCCGGCGAGGAACAGCATGCAGACCGCGCCGATCACGATCACCGCCGCCGCGCGGCCGTGCTCGCGCAGGCTGTCCATCCGGGGCCGCGCGCCGGGGAACACCAGCGCGTGGGCGAGCTGGAACCCGGCCGCGCCGCACAGCACCACCGCCGTCAGCTCGGTCACGCCGTGGGGCAGCATCCAGGCCCACAGATCGACGCCCAGGCCGCGGGCGTGGAACAGCGCGGCGAACGCGCCGAGCACGAGGCCGTTGTAGAACAGGAGGAACAGCGTGGGCAGCCCGGCGACGAACCCGGTCGCGAACGCGAGGATGCCGATCCGCGCGTTGTGCGAGAACAGGCTCGCCGCGAACGTCGCGAGCCCGCCCGAGCCGGACTCGGTGTGGTACAGGCCCTCGCGCAGCTCGGCGGTCGACGACGCCGGCGTGCGGCCCTGCGCCATGTCGCCGGCGAACGCGTAGTAGTAGTCCATGTCGGCCCAGGTCAGCTGGAACGCCGCGATCGCCGCGGCGATCGTCACGAGCGCCGAGACCAGGATGTGCCACTTTGCCTGGCGGATCGTCGAGGGTAGCTTCCAGCCGAAGAACTCCCGGAGCTGCCGGCGCAGGTGTTGCCGCGTGCCGTAGACCACGAAGTACGCGCGGCCGACCAGGCTCTCGAGGTAGTCGGTCAGCGCGCGATCGAGCGAGATGCTGCGCGCGACCGAGAGCGACGACAGGGTCGCGCGGTAGAGGTGCGGCAGCCGCGCGAGCTGCTCGGCGCCGAGCGTGCGCAGGCCGTGCTTGTCGGCGGTGGCGATCAGATCCTCGAGCGCCTGCCAGGTCGCCTCGCGCTCCTTGCGAAACTCGACGCTGCGCATCTGGCGCGGCGCCGCGAGCTTGGTCGCCGGTTGCATCAGAACAGCTCCCTGCGCTTGATGTCGAGGTAGCGATTGACGAGCGCCATCGAGAACCCCGCCGGGGCGGTATCGATGCAATGCGCGCCGACCCGGCGCAGCCGCTCGAGCACCACGGCGCGCTCGCGCGCGAAGTCGCCGGCGACCACGGCCTGATGCAGCGTGCCGAGCGACCGCGGGTGGGCGAGCGCGCGGGTCTCGAGCGACGGATCGCGCACGGCGACGAACAGCACCAGGTGGCGGCGCGCGAGCCGGGTGACGTTGTCGATCATCAGCTCGGCGGTCACCGTGTCGAGGAAGTCGGTGAACAGGACCACGAGCGAGCGGCGGCGCAGCCGGGTCGACAGCTCGGCGATCGTCAGCGTGTAGTTGGTCTCGACCCGCCGGTAGTCGATCTCGGCCGACAGCGCCTGCAGGCGCCCGAACGTGTGCATGCCGCCGGCGGGCTCCGACCACTGCCGCACGCGCTCGTCGAACCCGAGCAGGCCGACGCGATCGCCGGTGCGCAGGCAGAACCAGCCCAGCAGGATGGCCGCGTTGATCGCGTGATCGAGCTTGGGCACGCCGCCGACCGGCTCGCTCATCAGCTGCCCGGCGTCGACGGCGAGCACCACCTGGTGGTTGCGCTCGGCGCGAAACTCCTGGCACAGGAGCTTCCGGTGGCGCGCCGACGACTTCCAGTCGATCGCGCGGTGATCGAGGCCGGGGATGTACTCGCGCAGCGCCTCGAACTCCGAGCCGTCGCCGAGGAACTTCTCGACCTTGAGGCCGGCCATGAAGTTGTGATCGGAGAACATGCGCAGCGCGACCGCGCGGACCGCGCCGAGGTTCGGCACCACGCCGACCCGCTGATCGATCGGCGCGGCGACGCGCTGCTCGACGAGGCCGAGCGGCCCGGTCCAGCGCGCGTGCACGGTGCGCACGGCGTGGTCGCCGCGGCGGCGCGGCGCGAGCGTGACCGAGAGCTGGGCGCGCGCCGGCTGGCCCTTGCCGCCCGCGCGCAGCACGACCTGGGCCGGCGGCTGCGGCGCGAGATCGTCGTCGAGCTCGGTGAGGACCTCGAGCGTGCCGCCGCGCCGGCCGGCGACGAGGTCGATCACGGCCGTGCCGGTCTCGCCGATGAACACCTGCGCGGGCACGGCGGCGCCGACGCGCAGCTTGCGCCGGGGCAGCGCGAGCAAGGCGTCGAGCCCCGCGAGCGTGACGGCGGCGCCGAGATAGGTGATCCACACCGTCCACAGCCGCGGGTGGATCGCCACCGCGCCCAGCGAGATCGGGATCCCGGCGAGGAAGACGAGCAGGCAGCGCAGCGTCGGACGCATCTAGCGCGGCACCGGGACCTGTTCGACGATCTGGCGCACGACGGTCTCGGTCGACAGGCCCTCGATCTCGGCGCCGGGGGCGAGCACGATGCGGTGGCGCAGCGCCGGGACCGCGAGCGCCTTGATGTCGTCGGGCAGGACGTAGTCGCGGCCGGCCAGCGCGGCGTACGCGCGGCTCGCGGTGGTCAGCATCGTCGCCGCGCGGGGCGAGGCGCCGAACGCGATGCTCGGGCGCTCGCGCGTCGCGCGCACCAGATCGACGATGTAGTCGAGGATGCCGTCGCTCGTGCGGATCGTCTGCACGGCCTGGCGCATCGCGATCAGCGTGGCCAGATCGGCGACCGGATGGATGTCGAAGTCCGTCAGCCGCGGCATCGTGGTGCGATGGCCGTGGCGCCGCACGACGTCGCGTTCCTCGTCGCGCGACGGGTAGCCGATCACGACCTTGAACAGGAACCGGTCGAGCTGGGCCTCGGGCAGCAGGTAGGTGCCCTCCTGCTCGATCGGGTTCTGCGTCGCGATCACCATGAAGCCGTCGCCGAGCTCGTAGGTGAGGCCATCGACGCTGACCACGCGCTCCTGCATCGCCTGGAGCAGCGCCGCCTGGGTCTTGGGCGGCGTCCGGTTGATCTCGTCGGCGAGCAGCAGCTGGGTGAAGATCGGGCCCTTGGTCAGCGTGAAGCTGTTGGTCTGGAAGTTGAACAGGTTCGTGCCGATGATGTCGCCGGGCATGAGATCGGGCGTGAACTGCACGCGGCCGAACGCGAGCGACAGCCCGCCGGCGAACGTCCGCGCGAGCAGCGTCTTCGCGGTGCCCGGCACGCCCTCGAACAGGATGTGGCCCTCGCACAAAAGCGCGACGAGCAGCAGATCGATCGCCAGATCTTGGCCGACGACGACCCGGTGGACCTGCTCGCGCAGGCGCATCGCAACTTCACGAACGGCTGTCAGTTCCATGCGTCATCTCCATGCGCCAGCGAAACACCTGATCGGCGACCTCGACCACGCGGGCCGGGGTATCTGCAGCCTCGACCGCCCGCTCGAGCCCGACGAGCGAGATCTGGCCCCCGCGCACGCCCCGCACGCGCTCGAGCCACGCCGTCATCGCGGCCGGCCCGAGCGCCGGGGCATGCAGCGCGTGGCGCACCGCCAGGACGGTGAGCTGCAGGTAGCGCTGGAGCGCGTGGGCGTGGTGGCCGCCGTAGTGGAGGAGCGCGGCGGTGTTGCGGATCAGGAAGTCCTTGCCCGGCGCGATCGGCGGCGGCGCCTCGCGGCGCGGACCGAACCGCACCATCGCGGCCCACACCACGAGCACCGCACACACCAGCACCTGCAGGGTCGCGAGCACCAGCGGGAACCGGAACAGCGTGCGCACCAGGCTCGGCTGCTGGGCGTAGCCGTGCATCGTCTCGTCGATCACGACCAGGCCGTCGTGGCGCAGCTCGTCGATCAGGTCGATCGCGAACCGCGCGTTGTCGGCGCTGCGCAGGCCGAAGTTGCTGAGCACGTCGGGATCGGCGAGCACGGTGAGCGTGCCGCCGTTGCGCGCGGTCTGGCCGAGCAGCTGGTTGCCGGCGGGGTCGGCGACGATCGCCTCCAGCCCCTCGGTCGCGGTCAGCTGCGGCTCGCGGATCACCGGGCGCGTGACGCGGGGGTCGGCGACCCAGCCGCGCGGCGCGGGCGCGCGCTCGATCGTCGCGGTGTGCTCGAGCTCCAGGGCCTCGATCACCGGCGTGACCTCGGCGACCGGCAACAGCCTCGCGTCGGACAGCCAGGCCTTGCCGCGCTCCGCCGAGCCGAACCACTTCGGTAGCACGACGAGCGTGTTCGGGGCGCTCGCCGCGAGCCTGGTCAGCCGCTCGCGCGACGCGGCGTCGGTCACGGTGGGCTCGGCGATGATGAGGAGGCCATGCCTGGCCTTGTCGCCGGAGTCACTGCGGCTCACGACGACCGGGACGTCGAGCTTCTCGAGCAGCCGCACCAGGCCCTTGTGGCCGATCGCGGACACCGAGTAGCCATCGACCCCCGCCGACCGCTTGTCGCCCAGCTCGTCGCCGACGATCGTGAGCGCGACGGCGACCCCCAGCGACACCGCCGCGACGGCGACCACGACGATCAACGTCGTCCGCGAGAACGGCGATCGAGGGTCGTCGGTCACGCGGCGATCGCCTGTGGCCGGGCCGGGCCGGCCTTGCGGAACGCCGCGGCGAACACGTGAAACTGCTGGCGGCAGCGCTCGTAGTCGGCGGCGTTCGCCGGCTCGTCGCCGAAGTGCGTGACCTCGACCGCGGTGATGAGGCCCGCGAGCGCGCTGCGTGCGTCGGCCTGGAGCGGCACGCGCGCGAGGATCTCGCGGCTCGTCATCGCCGGCGCGACCCGCACCGCCGCGCTGCGCACCAGCTCCTGCAGCGTGCGCAGGAGCAACGTGTGGATCGCCTCGGCGAACTGACCGCGCCGCGCGAGCTCGTCGGCGTCGCCGAGCGGCCGGTCGATGATCGCGCCGGCGGCAGCGGCCATCCGGGCGGCCGACTCGCCCGCCGCCGGCAGCTCGGCGTCACCGCCGTACTTCGAGAGCTCGCTGGCAACCCAGAACGCGAGCAGGACGCCGACCACGATCACCATGCCCCACATGAGGAAGGTCATCAGGGAGGACGCCGCGCCGGGCGCTTCGTGCTCGCGCGCGTCGATCATCCGGTGATCGCGGTCGTCGTCGAGCTCGCCGCCGGCCTGCCGCCGTGGGCGCGGCGAGACGGCCGTGCCATCACCGGAGCCGGCACTGCCGGTCTGGTAGCCGGGCAGCTCGGCCTGGTACGTATCGTCGAGCACCTGCCGGCGCGCCTGCTCGATCTTTTCGGCCCGCGCGGACGTGCCCGGCGGATCCGCAAACCCCGGCGCCGCGACGCCGAGCAGCGCCACTGCGAAGACCGCCACCCGGGCAACGTGTCCGCTCACCTGCACCTGTCAAACATCGCACATCGAGCGTCCGCGGGGCACGACCGCGCGCTCGATCGACCTGAGCCTGCCGGCGCAGCCGACGTTCGCGCGCGAGCTCTCGGAATAGCGCAAGTGGTATGCCAGGTTCGCCGCGACCGGGCCGCACGCGTCGTGCTTGCGGCCCCGTGGCCCCTGCACTGCGGGGGCGCTTGGTATAGATCGGGCGGATGGACGCGCGTGTTGCACGGCTGGCCGCGCGGCTCGGCCCCCACGCCGCCGCGATCGCCATCGCCGTCGCGGCGATCGGCCTGGCCTGGACGTTCGCCGTCGTGGTGCTGCAGCACACCCGGCTGTTCGGGCTGCCGCTCGACGACGCCTACATCTATTTGACCTATGCCCGGCAGTTCGGTCGCGGTGAGCCGTTCACGTACTTCTCCGGCGGCGGGTACTCGGCCGGATCGACCAGCGCGCTGTGGCCGATGCTGCTCGCGCCGTTCTGGGCGCTGGGCGCCCGCGGCCACGCGCTGGTGTGGGTGTCGTTCGGGATGTGCACGGCGCTCTACGCGGCGACCTGCGTCGGCTGCTACCGGCTGGCGCGCCAGCTCAGCGGCTCGATCAGCGGCCAGATCAGCGGCCAGATCGCCGGGCTCGTCGCGGCGGCGCTCCTCCTCGCCGTCGCGCCGTTCGCGTGGACGGCGCTCGCCGGCATGGAGGTCGCGTTCGCGAGCACGATGCTCGTCGCGACGCTGATCCTGCTCGCGCGCGCCCCGCAGGACGGCCCCCCGCCCCGCCTGCTCGCGGTCGTCCTCATGGCGACGTCGCTGTCGCGCCCGGAGGCCATGCTGCTCGTGGTGGTCATCGTCGGGGTCGCGATCCTCCAGCGGCTGCGCCGGGGCGACGTGCGCGCGGCGGCGTGGTGGGCGGCGCCGCTCCTGGCGCCGGCCTTGTGGGTCACCGCGAACAAGCTGTTCGCGGGCAACTTCATGCCCAACACCGGCGTCGCCAAGAGCCACTTCTACCTGCCGGGCTTCAACGGGGTGTACTGGGCGACCGCGGTGGCGACGCAGACCGGGCAGATGCTGCGGAAGCTGTTCTGGGACGGCACGAGCCCCCTGGTGTGGCCACGGCTTGTGGCCGTCCTGTGGCTCATCGGCGCGGTCCGCGTGCTCGGGTGGGCCCGGCGCGAGCGGCGCTGGCTGGTCGGCGTGCTCGTCGTGACCTCGCCGTTCGCGCTCATCCTCGCGGTGATCGCGTCGTCGGGCGCATGGAACTTTCACAACTACCGCTACATCGCGCCGGCGTTCCCGCTGCTGATGATCACCGCCGGGTGCGCGCTCGCGCCGCCGCGCCTCGCCCGCGGACCGGGCGGCGCCGAGCCCGCCTGGGCGCGCGGCCTCCGGATCCTCGGCCCGGCCGTGTTCGTGGCGGTGTTCTGGCGGGCGGCGCTGCCGGCGATGCGCGACGACATGGCGCTGTTCGCGCAGAACGCGTCCGACCTCAACCGCCAGGTTGTCACGCTCGGGCAGTACATCCACCGCAAGCTGCCCGGCGCGTCGATCATGTTCCATGACGCCGGCGCGGTCGCGTACTACGGCGACACGCCGGTCTACGACATGCTCGGCCTGGTCACCAATGGCCAGGCCAACGTCGCCAACAACGGGCCCGGCTCGCGCTTCGAGTTCCTCGAGAGCTTGCCGCCCGAGCGGCGCCCGACCCACTTCGTGTACTACCCGGCGTGGATGGGGCAGGACGAGTTCTTCGGCGAGGTCGTGCTGGGCACCCCGCTGCCGGCGCCGTTCTCGCAGCGGCGGCTGGTCGGCGATCACGACATGCAGCTGATCGCGGCGGTCTGGGATCACGCGCACACCGCGGAGCGGCCGCTCGCCCCCGTGCCCGGCTGGCACATCGCCGATCGCGTCGATGTCGCCGACATCGCCGACGAGCGCGCCCACGGCTGGCGCGGCCAGCTCGGCCACCGCCACTTCGGCGATCCGACGGCGCGGTGGTCGCTGGTTCACCGCGAGATCCGCGCGAGCGGCCTCGTCCTCGACGGCGGCCGCACGATCCGCGGCGGTGCCGAGCGCTTCACGATCGCGATCGAGCCGGGCAAGCCCGTGCGCCTGGTGATGCGCACCGGCGGCCAGCGGAGCTACCCGTGGCACGACGACCTCACGGCGCCCGTGCACCTCACGGTGACCACCGACGCCGGCACGGCCGAGGCGACGATCGCCCCGCCGGCGGGCCCGCTCGTGGAGCTCGCGCTCGACCTGCCGGTGCCCGCCGCGCGCGAGGTCACCGTGCGCGTCGCCGCGACCGGGCCGTACCGGGTGTTTCACTGGTTCGCGCTGCAGCCCGACTGACCGGCGTACCGCGCGGCTACGGGGCCTGCTCGGTCGGCGAGTCCTCAAGCCAGCTTCGCCTGGGGTGGGACCGCCTGGGCTTGCGAAGCTCGCCTTGCTCCGCAAGGACGGCGTGCCGTTCGATCTCGTCGTCTTCACGGGGGACCTCGGTGATAGAGGTGCCCCCGGCGACTATCCAGAGGCGATCGGGGCGCCCTCCGCAAGGATCCTTGTCGGGGCCAGATCATGGAGCGCCAGCGGGCGTTCTGGCGCGCGTTGGCTGAGGAACTCGGACGGCCGGAGCTCGGGCCGTGGCACTCCCCGCACAGGCGACTCGGCTATCGGGCGGCGAACGTGTGTAGGTACGGCCGATAGGTATGGTAGCGGTCCACGATTACAGTATTGATAGAAAGTCGGCAGGAAATTACGAAGCAATTGGCTGCATAGGTGGCACTGGCGGCCGCTCGTTGAAGTCGGTAGGCTCGTGGTCGCCTCTCACATTGCGGCGAGGCGATCGCGGGGCGTGATGCGTCGAAAGAGCACTTTTGCGGTGATCATTCCTGCGCGGAGGGGGACTTCCCTGCGCGCCTTTGGAGCGATCCTTGAAATTCATGCGCACGGCGCGCCCAACACCGTCAGTTGCGTACAGCAACAACGAGTGGGTGGCCAATGACGCGCATGTTTTACCCACCCGAGCTCGACTACTCGCGCCAGCGCGACAGTTTCGATCCGATCCGAGAGGGAGAGCGTTACGGCCTATTGCCCAAGCTGTCGCTCGCGATCTGGAAGCGCGTCTCCGAAAATGCGACCGACATCTTTGGGCGACGCAACAAGGACCAGGCGCTGGAGCAGTTCCACGAGTTCGCTGCACGCATCACGGCACGCGGCCGACGGCTGCAACCGGACCCCGGCCGGCTCACGCGCGTGGGCACCGAGATCAATGGGGAATGGCCGGGCACCTGGGCCGCCGACGAACTCATGCCTCGTGTACCAGGCCGGCAGACATTGGTCGCGGTCGAGGCGCGATGGTGGGCGAACTGGGCGGGTGATGCGTCAGCGACGGTGGCGGGTGGCTCATCAGGGTTGATACCAAGAAAAGTCGATGAGGAGATGGCGCGACGCGAACTGCCGAGCGCCAGCGAAGTTGCACAACTGATGGCTTCACTCGGCGCCTGGGGCCCCGAAGGCAGCGACGTGCATCCCGCGGCGGTGGGTGCGGCACTCGCTCGGCGCCATCCGGTTCCAAGCGCGCTGGAGGCGCTCAACGATGTTACCGTCGGGCAAGCTTCACGGCCGCTGGCGAATCCCTCTGCGCGCGACGAAGCGCCCGCGCACGTCTGGTCCATGCCCGGCACCGGTGCGATCGCGCCTCCCCGCGGTCCTTCGCCAGGAGCGGCGGTCCCTCCATTGTGAGCCGCGATCTCGCCGCCCATGTCCCCGCGCGCGATGTGAGCGACATCGGGGATGTCGAGCCTACGCTCGTTGACCAGGGCAACGGTGGGGAGCCGCTTCCACCCGCGATCGAGGCGCGCATGCGCGAGCTGCTTCACCGCGACTTCACGCACGTGCGCCTCCACACCGACGCGGCGGCCGCGCGCGCGGCCGCCGCCCTCGGCGCGCGAGCATTCACACTCGGCAACCACATCTATTTCAACCGCAATCAGTTCACCCCCGATACTCCGTCGGGCGAGCGACTCCTCATCCACGAGCTGACGCACGTCGTGCAGCATGACGAAGGACGGCTGCCTCACGCCGACGGCGGGTTCAAGGTCTCCGATCCCGGGAGCGCCACCGAGCGGGAGGCGCGCGCCGCCGAGGACAGCGCCATCCGTCCATCGCCGAAGGAGACCCTCCGGGCTCCGGTGCTGGCGCCGCCGGCCCGGCCCACGGCAACCGGGCCGGCGGTCGCGGAGATCCAGCGATCGCCGCAGGATCCGCCGCAGACTCCGGAAGCCCGGGTGGCCTTCGTGCGGGAAGAAGGTCTGAACCTGCGCGCCGGACCGGATCAGAAGGCGACGTCGCTGAGGACAATGAAGTTTGGGCAGCGGGTTCACGTCCTCCAAGACTCCGGCAAGGGGGAGTGGCTGAAGATCGCGGTGCTCGGCCAGACGGGTTATGTTTACAAGCTGAAGATTCATTTCCCGCCGAAGGATCTCATCGAAAAAGACCCCGGTCTGACTCTCATCAAGGTCAAGCCGGGACAGAAATTCTGGGGCCTGGTCAAGGAGACCTACGGGATCGAGGGCAACGAGAGCTCGAGGGACCAGAACATCAATCACTTCATCAATGCGATCCGCGCGGTCAACAAGCCGGAGGCGTTCAAGGTCAAGACGGACATCCTCGACGACATCGGCAACGGGGTCGTGTCCGGCCGCGACGCGTCGGACACCGAGCTGAGGGCGGGGGTCGATCTGTGGATCCCGAGCTTTGGCGTGGCGGCGAAGATGGACGTTGGCAGCGGCACCGTGACCGGCGAAGTCGTCCGCTACGCCAAGAAGTTCGAACAAAAGATCGATGACTTCGGAGCAGCCTGCATCGCTTCCGGACCATACATCCGCGCCGCGATCAGCCGCAACGCTGGTGAAATGGCGACCGGCATGCTGAAGGGGTTGATCGACTTCGCGCTCGATGCGGCGAAGATCCTCGCGGTCAGCACCGCGGCCGGCGCCTTGCTGGGATCGTTCTTCGGCGGTGTCGGCGCGGTGCCGGGCGCGGAGATCGGCTTCGAGATCGGACTGGTGATCCTCGAATACTACGGCTTGTACATGCTCGCCGAGGCGGTCCTCGGGGTCGCCGGCAAGCTCCTGGGGCAACTCGGCCAGTTCATCGCTTTCGCGTGGGATGCCAACGGCGACAAGGCGAAGATCCAGAAGGCCGGTCAGTCCCTCGCCGAGGCGCTAGGCATCCTTGTCTCGGCCCTCTTGGTGGTGGTCGCCGCGTACCTGCTCAAGCGTGGCGCGAATGCACTCAGCAAGACGAAGTTCGCGCAGAAGCTCGGCGAGACGCGTCTGGCCAAGTGGTTCGAAGAGCGCCAGAAAATGACCACGACCCAGGACCCGCTCGCCAAGGAGAAGGCTACCAAGGAGAAGGCTGCCAAGGAGAAGGCTGCCAAGGAGAAGGCTGCCAAGGAGAAGGCCGATAAGGAGAAGGCTGACAAGGAGAAGGCCGACAAGGAGAAGGCTGACAAGGAGAAGACCGAAAAGGAGAAGACCGAAAAGGAGAAGACCGAAAAGGAGAAGGCCGACA
>JAUKWE010049150.1:0-58664 GCA_032356425.1 Cumathamnion decipiens | reverse complement strand
AGGACAAGGCCGACAAGGACAAGGCCGACAAGGACAAGGCCGACAAGGACAAGGCCGACAAGGACAAGGCCGACAAGGACAAGGCCGACAAGAAGCCGGGGTTCAGCAAGAACAACAAGAGCGACATCCCCGACCAGGGGCCGATCAGCAAAGTGGATGGGGCGCCGCCCGTCGACTGCGCGAAGCAAGGCAAGCACGTCCCCGGACATCCGAACAACACGAATCCAACAAAGACACGCTGGGGAGCGGGCGTCGACCATGTGACCGAGACGCAGAATGCCTACCTGAAAGGCAGTCCGGTCCCTGGTCAGCCGCAGGCGCGCTCATTCAATACAGGGCGTCCAGTCGGCGAAAATGGCGAAACGTGGATTAAGGTTCACATTAACAGCGCCGGCGAAATCCACGGCGTCCCCATCCAAAGGTGACCATGAGGCTGCAGACGCTCCGCGACGAGATCCTCTCCCGACGTGACGAAATCGCCGCGCCCTCCGCCGATCGAATGCACTGGGACGATACGCTGCGCGCCATCTTCACCGGCTACACGCTGGTGAACTGGACTGACTTCAACTACGGCAAGTGCCACACGTACGAGATCTTGATGCCGCGCGGGTCGACCGCCTCGCCGGGATCATTCGAGGAAGAACAGCAACTGCTGCGCGCTCTCGGTGGCTCGCGAGCGAGCCTGCTGCTGAAGCTCTCGGTTATCGCGCCGTACTACCTGCTCTGTGTCGTCGTTCGTGACATCGATGCGCATGACGAATCGGTTCGTGAGAGGCACGTGCAGCCTCGCGGCGCAGAGGAGCGGGAGCTGTGGGCACGGGCCGTCGGGTTCGCGGAGCAACACGGGTTCTCTGCCATTGATCTGGAATCTCTGTCCGCGCCGGTCTCGGAGATCAAGATGGAGCTCGCGGAACCGGGTACCGTCATGGTCTACAATTGCTTGTTCGAGGATCAGGCGAACATTGCTCCACTGCCGTGCGCCGCGCCTGCCGCGGACGATGCAGACATGGACGCATCGGTCGACCTCGACTCCGGCGGGAGGCCGGCGTAACGTCGGAGCCAGTAGATGCCGGGCGGGACAGGAAGGCGCGATTTGCGGAGCAGGGCCTCGATGCGCGACCCGCCAGGCTGGGTTCTTGCACTACATCCGCGGGGGCGTCGCCGGGCAGATCATTGACGAATGGGTCAAGGCCCTGCAGGAAGATCGTCGCGTGGCCTGTCAAGAGGTGACCCACGTCGAGGCCACGTGCCTGGTCACGTCGAAACATGTCCACCCTTCCACGACGTTTCCCATCACGATCCGGCATCACGCGGTGTTGCTGGGCCACCCGCACCACCTCCCGAGGAAGAAGCACACCATCCTGTTCCTGGCCGCCAATCCCAGCGGAACCGATCGGCTCGCGCTCGATCGAGAGGCAAGCGCGATCCACAAGGAACTCGAGCGCAGCGGGGCCCGCGACTGCTTCGAGTTCGTGACCCGATGGGCCGCGGAGCCACTCGACCTGCTGCACGAGCTGCGCAAGCTCGAGCCGACGGTGGTCCACACACGTCGACTGTGTCGTGGGCATGGGCGGCTCGATCCACGACGAGGCGGCGCGGAGCTTCGCGCTTGGCTTCTACGGCGGCCTGGGAGAGCGCGCGTCGATCGGGGCTGCGTACCGGCAGGGGCGCGCCGCGATCAGCCTGGAGGGGCTGCGCGACGGAGACCGTCCGCGGCTCAAGGTCCGCGCCGGGGTGGATGCCGATCAAGTGGTCCTGGCAGCGGAGCCTCGGTAAGCAACGGGGGGCTCCGCGAACGTGCGCCTGGTCCGTGTATCATCATCATTCACGGTGACGTCGCTCGACGAGGCGCTCGATACCCACGACTGGCTCGGTGCGCTCGGGCTCGCGCTCGCGGCGTGGCGCGAGGCCCGCACCATCGAGCTCGCCGATCTGATCGATACGATCGATGGTCAACGCGCGCGCGAAGCGCCTTCGGGCAGGCACCACGCGTGGTGGCTGGCGCGGGCCAAGGTCTACGACCCGGCCGTCGTGCCGACGCTGGTAACCTACGCGGAGCACTTCGACGATGGTCCGTCCTGGACCACGCTGTCCGACCGTGGGGCGACCCTGGCGGCGACGATCGAGGACGTGGCCGGGAGCGCGGCGTTGCGCGCGGGCTGGAAGCTCTCGATCATCGATCGGTTCGCGATGATCGCCGCGTGGCCCGATGATCCGCGCGTCGCGGGCTTGCTGGCACGCTGGCTGACGGAGATGCCGTGCCGCTGGCCGGGCGAGGTGACCGGTCGGTTCTACGGGTCAGTCCGCGATCGGCTCGTGGCCCTCGGCGATCGCCGCGTGGTCGATCGGCTGGCGGCGTGCGCCAGGCGGCCGCCCGGGCATACGGGCTGGTTTGGCGAGCTCCAGCGCCGGCTCGCCGCCGAGGCGCTCGCCGGGCTCGTGCCGGGCAGCGTCGAGGTCGCCGGGGACGTCGCACCGCGTGACGATGCCGCGCTGTGGCGAGAGATCGCCCGCCACCCCGACGACGACAGTCCGCGCCTCGTGCTCGCCGACGCGCTCGCCCTGCGCGGTGATCCACGCGGCGAGGTGATCACGCTGCAGTGCGCGGCGACCCGCACGGCGATCCGGCGCGCCAACCGGCTCATCAAGGAGCACTGGTACGACTGGATGGACGTGCTCGGGCTCGTCATCACGCGTACCGGCAGCGAGCTGCGGCGCGGCATGCTCGAGGTCGTTCACGTGGGCATGCACACCACCCCGCCCTGGGCCTACGATGCCGTGATCGGCCACCGCGAGCTCGCCACGGTTCGCACCGTTCGCGCCCACCAGCTCGCGAACGCCGACTTCGCCCGCTTCGTCGATCAGCTCGATCACGAGGTCGTGCGCATCGGCGTGAACCGCAAGACCATGGTGCGCGCGCTGCGTGACGTGCGCCCGCGGTGGCCGTTCCGCGCCCTCGAGTTCGGCCTGGCGTACGTCGATGACGCGACGCCGATGTCGTTCAGCGCGACCCTCGACGTCCTGGCGTCGATCGCGCCCGATCTCGAGGAGATCACGCTGCAGCATCGCGAATACCAGCTCGACGACCTGGTCGCGCAGGTCGCGCGGCTGCCGGCGATGTTTGCCAAGCTGACCAGGATCATCGTCGATCCCAAGCTGGTCGACCCCACCGATGACGCGGCGCTACGGGGGCTGCCGTGTGTCGTCGTGGAGGGTCGCACGCGGCCGCCATGACGACATGCCAGGCGTGGACGGGGACGCCGACTGAAATGACTCGGCCTCGCGCACGTCGGAGCTCCGGTACGGTCCCACCGCGCCGGGGTGGGTACGGATGACAGGCAGCTGCCCAACTCGCCATACGCTCGACGGCGAGCGGCCCGCCCGCACGGTACCCTGCAAGCATCGGTCATGCTCGCGTCGTCGGCTGAAACGGTCCCTGCACCGCTACTCGCGCGCATCATCGCAGCGATGCGGCCCGAGCAGATCTGGTTGTTCGGCAGCCGGGCGAAGGGCGGCGCACGTCCCACGAGCGACTGGGACCTGCTCGTCGTCCCCGATGACGCTACCGACGAGGAGCTCGACCTCATGCACGCCTGGCAAGTCGTGCGAGATCTCCGGATCCCCGCCGACGTGATCCCGGTACGCCGGAGCGAGTTCGAGGACGCGCGCGACCACGCGGGGACGCTCGCTCGCACGGTGGTCGGCGAAGGTCTGCAGATCTATGCCCGTTGATCCGGTGGTCGCGGGCTACCTCGCGGCGGCTGGGGATGACCTCGACGCTGCCCGACGTCTTGCAGCGCCACCGGCGAACCGCCTCGCTGCGTATCACCTACAACAGGCTGCCGAGAAGCTCGTCAAGGCGCTCCTCGTGCACCGGAATATTCATCCGGGTGTCGAGCATCGCATCGATGTGCTGGTGGGCATGCTCGACCCCTCGGATCCATGGCAGCCGCTGCTCGACCCTCTCGATCGGTTCACGCCGTATGCGACGACATACCGGTATCCGAGCCCGACAGGCCGATTGAAGACGGGGCCCAGCACGTCGAGGAGCTCCTGGCTCGTGCGCACCGTGAGCTCGGCGCTCGCTGAGCAGCTGCAACCTTGCTGCGCCGTCGGTGCGCGAGGAGCGGCGCGACCTCGGAACAGACATTATCGTCTGCGGTAGGGCCGAGGCGACGGTCGCGCGGTTGCGCGGCACTGCGCCTCACGGGAACTGCTCGCTGCCGTCGGGCTCGGGCAACGCGGCGCGCTCCGCGGTCGACAGCCGGTAGGCATGGTTGCGCGCCCGCATCAGCGCCCCGAGCGGGCGGTGCTCGACGAGCGCGTGCCACGGATCGAACGCCAGCTTCTCGACGAAGTCGGCGATCGCACGCGCGCGCGCGGCCGCGAGATCCTGCCGGTCGATGACCAGCCGCGCGACCACGACCGGCGGGGCGAGGTCGTCGGACCACGGCACCGTCGCGTCCTCGATCGGCGTCGACGCCGGATCGCGGTAGAGCTGGACCGCGAAGTCCCACTGCAGCGGGCCCGCCGCGAGGCGCTCCGCGAGCTCGCCGGCGAGGTAGTCGCGATGGCGCCCGCCGTTGGCGCCCGCCGCGGGGGCCGGCGCTGACGGCGTCAGCCGGTACTTGCCGGCGTAGCTGCCCCAGCGCACCGGCAGCGCGCTGTGGAACTCCATCGTCGCCAGCGACGGCACCGGCACGAACAGCGCGCGCTTGAGCGCGCCCGCCACCGCGAACAGGCGGCGCGGCCCCAGGCCGAACAGGAGCCGCGGCAGGGCGGTCGCCGGGCGCGACGCCGCGACCGCGAACGCCACGAACTCGTCGGGCCCCTGGAACGGCGGCGATCGCGACTGGATCAGCAGGAAGTCCTGGGTCGGCGCGGCCTCGAGCCCGGGGATGAGCTTTGTGCCCGCGACCCCCAGCACCTTGATCGCGACGCCGCGGACGTCGCCCCGGCGATCGGGCTGGTGCGCGGACGCGCCGTTCGAGAACCGCACGTACGCGCGATGGCGCCCGGGCTTCGCGAACAGCCCCTGCGCCGCGGGCGCCGGGAGATCGCCCAGCACCTCGAAGCTCGCCTCTACGCCGGCGTGGCCCTTGCGGTGCAGCGCGCGCCCGGCCTGCTGCTTGCTCCGGCGCCGTTGCACCTCGCGGAGCTGCTCGGCCAGCCGCAGAAAGCGCGTGTCCTCGTCGGGCGCGACTTCCTCGCGCCACTCGGTGCTTGGTTCACTTGCCATGCTGCGCATTGTGCGCAGCAGCCGGCCTCCCACAATGGTCCATGCAGCCGATGTGCGTCCGGACCGCGATCGACGTGCGGTCGATCATCCCCCCGACCGCCGCGGCGCCGCTTCCTGCCGGAGCGAGCACGACTCGCATCCCGTGAAGCGGCGCCGCGGCCACCCCGCCCGCGCCCCCCCCCCCCCCCCCCCCCCCCCCCCCCCCCCCGCGCCCCTCCCCCCCCCGCCGCCCCGCCCAGCCCGCCGCCGCCGCCCCGCCCCGCCCGCCGCCGCCGCCCCTCCCATCCCGCCGCCGCCGCCCCTCCCAATCCCGCCGCCGCCACTTCCCACCGCGTGCCCGAGCGCGCTCCAACCCCTCGCCCGCGCCACCCTTGCCTCACCCCCTCGCCCGCACCCGCGCCGAAACACGCCCTCCCCACCCGACCCCGCCCCAAGGAGGAGGGGGTAATCGTCCCGACCGATTCAGGAGTGCACCTCATTCGCTTCGGTTCCTATCAAGAGGCGACACACCCGCGTAAATTCAGACAAGGAATCGTCTGATGTCGGCCATCCTCCCCCGGTCACGCACCGCATCCTCTGTAAACACCGGAATTTCCAGCAGATACACGTAGCGTCCGGCCGGCCGTTCATTCGCGCGGGACCCTCCCCGCAGGGTCATCAGCGCTTGTGAATGATCGTCCGGCCAAGCGTTGCCAGGTTGGCCGGCGTGAAGCGAAACCAGAATCCCACGTTGCAGCCGTTGTCACGCCAGCCCGGGTTGATGCGCTCGTAGACGCGCACCTGGGGGCGCTGGTAGTAGCTCGCGGGATACTGGGCGAGCGTGGCCTTGGTCACCCGGATCCCGACGGAGAACAGCCCCGTTGCCGGATCGAGCCGGTAGTGGCTCTGGTCCGCCATCCGCTGGAACGCGCCCCGGATCGCGCGGCCTTCCGGGTCCGTGGCCAGGGGATCGAACAGGCGGTACTCGGCGAGCGCCGAGGTGATCGACACGAACCCGAACATGCTGGCGAGCGACAGCCGGTAGAACCGGGTGCGCGGGTGGCGGAGCTGGCTCTCCAGGTAGAACCGCAGCCCGGAGCGCAGGTGCAGCCCCCGGCGGCGGAACGCGGGCTCGACGCGCAGCTTGCCGCCGATCACCGCACGGCACCCGGGCAGGTCCAGCGCAGCGGTGCGCCAGAACTGGAAGCCGACCGGCGCGCCCGTGTCCCGGCGCTCGTAGATGTGCACCACATCGTTGGTCCCGGCATGGACCCGGAAGTGATCGGCGTCCTCGGACAGCAGGCGGTTGGCGAGCGCATGGAGCGAGCCCAGGAGCTCCGGCGTGAACCGCCGCCTGGGCACGGAGCGCGCGTGTACAGGAACGGACGGCACGCCCCACCTTACCTCGGCGGCATCGAGCCGACAGACCGCACAGGTAACTCATGCAGCGGATCGGCAACACGTCGCGTTCCCTCATGTTCATTCCTGGGTCACGCCTCGGACCTAGGAGAAGTTCGTCGACGCCGACCCGACACCTTGCGCGGCGCCCAGGGCGTGATTAGCGATTGGATCAGCAGGAGGAAACCACCATGCAGACCTACCACGGGAATCCATGGTCCATCTTCGACGAGCTCGAGCGCACGGCCTTCGCTGCGGTCGGCTCGCCGGAGTGGCCGGCATTCGACATCGAAGACTCCGACGACGAGACGATCCTGACCGCCGATCTCCCCGGCCTGACCGAGGACGACATCGAGCTGACGGTCGAGGCGCCGTGGTTGATCGTCCGAGGCGAACGCAAGGAGAAGAACGACGCACGCTACGTCAAGCGCCGGCGGTTCTGCGGCGCCTTCGAGAAGCAGTTCCGGTTCGGCGATGAGTACGATCTCGACAACGTGAACGCACAGATCGCCAACGGCGTCCTGACGATCAGGTTGACCAAGGCAGCGAAGGCCAAGCCGCGGCGCATCAAGCTCACGACCGGTCTCGTCGACAAGGTCAAGGGGCTGTTCGCCGGCGACAAGGACAAGGACAAGACCCAGACCGCGTAGCCCTGGCCCACCAGCACCGTGGGAAGCGGGCCCCGACACGGCAAGGTCCCGGGCCTGATCCGACACGGAGCGGCGGGCGCGCCTGGGCCCAGTGTGGCGCGTCGGGATCGAGGCGCGACGACGTGATGATGTCGTCGATCAGCTGCTCGATCTCCAGCGCGAGCACCAGCGCCGCAACGAGCACGCCCACGGCATGCCCCGAGATCGTCGCCGCCGCCATCACCGCGATCGCATAGGTCTCGAGCGCACCGGCGCAGAACGCCCCGACGACGAAGCGATCCTCCGCCGCGGTCCGCGCGGCGACGTAGCCCAGCACCGTCGACCGGATCGAGGAAACAGCAAACGGTCGTCAGGCCTTGTCGTCGACCCAGGGCCGGCGGGCACGGGTGTCCGGCAGAAGAAAACGTACGCCTTGATTATCGGACGGGTTCAACCACAACATCTTGTCGAACACGCGCTCGGCCTGTTCCCAGCGCTCGAGGCGCCAGAGGCACAGCCCGTACCCATTCAGGCACCGCAGGAAGGGCCGGTTATCGAGGAGACTCCATCCAAGCACTCCGTCGAAGCGATCCCCCAGCGACAGCTCGCCGATGCGAACGCCCACCTCGTAATGGCGCAGCGCCCAGTCGGCCGCGCTACGAAATAGCATGTTCCCGAGGTGCGCGTGTGCGTCAAGGCAACGCAGATCTGCCTCGAGCATCCGGCCCAGAATCTCCTGCGCCCCGGCACGATCGCCCACGCCCCGGAGGTTATTCGCCTGCAGGATGGGATCGGAATCGAAGTCGTCCGGATCGCTCCCCGGCAAGACTTGCTCCATCTCGAACAGAGGCCGTGGCCCGCCAGCGATGATGGGCCGGGCCCAGTCTTCGATCGGCTGGTCTTCTTCGCCCCAGTACGCCTTGGCAGGATCCCACGTGCCTGAGGCACGCAGCCCGAGGGGGGCCAACCCCAGCGCGGCCGCATCGATCCGGGTGGCAACGATCTGCCCGGACAGGTACGGGTGACCGCCATGTCGCCACTGCTTGTTCGGCTGCACCGTGGCGATCTGCCCTGCGACGGTGCGATGCAAGCTGCCTGCGCGCAACGTGACCACCCGCTCGCTGCCGAGCAACCGACATCGGGCCGCACGCTGCTTGACCGCGAGCACGACGAGGTCGACCGGCTTCGATAGATCGATGTCGTCCTCGCTCGCCTTGTGCCTGCGCGGCCTGGCGCTCGTGATATCCGCCGGCCCGCTCCCCGCGGGTTCGACACCGAGCCACATGCAATACACCGCAAGCCAGGGGTATCCGGCCGACCCTGCCGGCAGCTGCACATCGGCCAAGGCGATGCGGTGCTCGCTGCCGTCCTCGCGATGACAGCAAGCCACGAGGCCGCGTCGAGCGTTGCCATCGTAGTCCACCGCGACGAACGACACCGGCTCGCCCACGACATGGACATCCATCGGCAACGCGAGGCCGCCGGAGATCGCCCGGTGCAACGCCCAGAGCTGTTCATGGTCGCCGCTGGCGCCCGCGAGGATTTCATCAAGCCGGACGGCGACCTCTACCTGCGGGCCATGCGCGTGACCGATCATGCCCTCTCTCTACTCGGTCTGCCCGCCATCGGGCAAGGCTACCAATCCAGATCGAGGAAGTCGTTTGAGCATCAACAGCAATCCCAGGACGAAGCTGCCCATCTCGGGGGCATGATCATCCGATCTCGCGCTGATTGCGGGTTCCTTACTCCCGCATTCCTCAGGCGAGGCGATTCACGACGTAGATCCGCGGCCCCAGCCGCGCGCGTCGCGGAAGCTGGCGAGCCGATGGAACGGCCGCGTCCCGCGGATCGTACCTGGGATCGTCGTCGTGGCGCGCGGGGTCCACGATCCGTCGCCGGCGCGAAGCCACGGCCGTGCCGAGCGATCATGGCGCGGCGAGCGGGACGGGGTGGCCGAGCTCCGCGGAGCGGCCCGCCGCCTCGATGATATCGAGGGCCGCGATCGCGTCGTCGGGGTCGACCGGCATCGGCGTGCCGTGGCGCAGAGCATCGGCGACGGCGGCGTAGAATCGCGGGTAGGCGCCGGGCTCGCTGGGGATGGCCCGCGCCGCATCGCCTTCGCCGAGGAGGCCCCAGCGCTCGGGCGGCTCGGCGCCCCAGCCGGGCGCGCTGGGCAGGCCGCCGGCGGCCAGGGCGGGCTCCTGGCCGTCGAGGCCGTGCTTGGTGAACGCGGCGTGCGCGCCGAGCACGCGGAACCGCGGGCCGTGCTGCGCGGCGGCCTTGCTCATCCAGAGGTGCGAGCGCGTCCCGGAGGCGTGGCTGAGCGCGACGAACGCATCGTCATCGACCACGACGCCGGTGCGGCGGCGGTCGAGCTCGGCGTACACGGCGCGGACCGGGCCGAACAGCTGCAGCGCCTGATCGATGAGGTGGGCGCCGAGATCGAACAGGACGCCGCCGGCCTCGTCGGGCTCGCCGCGCTCGCGCCAGCCCGGTCGCGGCACCGGGGCCCAGCGCTCGAACCGCGACTCGAAGCGGTGGATCGCGCCGAGCGCACCCTCGGCGAGGAGCTTGCGCACGGTCAGGAAGTCGCCGTCCCAGCGGCGATTCTGGAACACCGTGAGCGGGTGGCCGGTGGCACGCGCGTGCTGGACGAGGTCGCGGGCGGCGGCGGCGGTGGGCGCGAGCGGCTTGTCGACGACGACCGGCAGGCCGGCCTCGAGCGCCGCGCGGGCGAGCGGGGCGTGGCTGCGATTGGGCGTGGCGACGACGACGAGGTCGAGGCTGGCCGCGCGCGCCCACAGCTCTTCGGCCGTGTCGAGGGCGTCTGCCGCCGGGTAGGCGGCCCGGAGCGCGGCGCGTCGATCGGGATCGCCGGTGACGACCGCGGCCAGGGTGAGGCCGGGCGTGGCGGCGATCAGCGGGGCATGAAACACGCGGCCGGCGAGCCCGTAGCCGAGCAGGCCGACGCGGAGCGGAGGGAGCGAGCTAGCCGACATGGCGAGAAGTAGACAACAGGTCGGCCCCCGCCGGGCTCGATCCGGCGGCCGGCGTCGTTCGCCACGGACAACCGCGCTGGGCTACCTACCGATGCGCGTCGGCCGATCACGACGATGAGCGACGCAAGATCGAAGGCAACTTCGAGGGTCGCGACGCTGCGGCTGTCCGTGTCATCCAGCACGACACGTGGCCCGAGCAGCCGAGTCCTTCCGCTCGTCCGCGCGAAGTGTGACCATCACGACCAAGGAAGCGAGCCGTGAACCGCCGTCGTGAGCCCCGCCCGAAGATCCCGACCGAGGTCCCGCTCGACGAGGGCGCGCGCGACGGCACCGAGCCGTGGCGCACGCTTGGCGGCGTTGGGTTCTGCCACTGGGATCGCTGGCTGCTTCGCCTCGCGATCGACGAGCCCCAAGGGCTGCGCTCGATCGCGTACGAGTTCCAGCGACGCGCGGCGGCACCTCGCGGCATCGATACCGTCGCCGAGGCCATGCTCGCGCAGCTCGCGGACCTCGAGGCCCGCCTCACCACGCTCCGGCGCACGCCGGCCACCGTGCTCGACGAGGTCGAGCGCGCGAGCAGGTGGCTCCACGCCAAGGCCTTCCGCCGCGTGTGGCACGCGACCTCGATCCGCCACACGGCCGCGATGGACCGCACCCCACGCAAGCTCCTCGGAGCGCGCGCTCGCTCGGGCAACTGGTCCGCCTTCCCGGTCTCGCCTGCGCCGCACCTCGCCGAGCTCAAGGCGGTGATCGGCGACGGCTGGTACGACGACCGCGCGACCGGGCTCATCATCTCGCTGCTCCACACCACCGGCGAGCGCCTGCTCGGGTGCGCGACCACGGACGAGGAGCGGCTCGCGATCCGGCGTGCGATGCTCACCGCGTCGATCGACGCGATGGAGCGCGTCGACGACTCTCTCGACGAGCTCGGCCAGCACTTCCGCGACCACGAGCACGCGTACCTCGCGCTGCTGCGCGGCCACCTCGAGCGACCGGGCCTGCTTCGCGATCTGCTCGAGCTCGCGGTGTGGGAGGGCTACGGGCTGTTCCACGAGATCGAGCCGTTCCTGCGCGGGCTCGCCGAACCCCAGGCCGACCTCGCGCTCCGCGAGCTGGCGCAGATCATCGCCGAGCTCCGCAGCGCCGGGCTCGACTACCCGCTCGACAGGGCGAGCGCGCTGCGGTGCGCCGTCGTCGCTGCGGCGGACGGGTTCGCGGAGCGCACGGAGGTCGATGCGTGAGTCTGACGATCTCTGGCTCAAGTACCTGGGCAGGCCGCGGACCGCGCCTCCGCTCCACATGGTCGTCGAAGTTCATTGTCGAACGAATTTTTCATCCTGGCAGTAACTCCCGGGTCTCGAGCACGTCCTGAGGCAGACAACGCTCGATCATGTGACCACCGATGACGCCTGCCGCAACGTGCGGCGCGTGAGATGCGAGCCGCGAACCAAGCTCCTCTGCCAGCTCGTGTAACGTGGCTTCGTGGGTGGACTGCGGTCGCAAGCGGTCGACGAGCTGCTCTCGCGTCATCAACGAGAGCGGGAACGCGGAGGGATCGTGCTCTCCGTACTCCGGTATCCGGAGTTCAGCGCCCTGGACTTTGTGCGGTGGGCGCGCAGCAACAGGGCGCCGGTCGTCCTCGAGGAGACGTCGTTCGATGAAGCGCTTCACGCGATCGCCGCCCACCAGGCGGGGTCGTTGCTGGTCGCCGCGCGCCAGGCCCTCGCCGAGGCAGCCGGCAGGAGCTTCGATGCGATCGACGCATCCCTCGCGGCGCGGTCGCGAAGCGAACGTACGTCATGGCTCGCGGAGCTGGCGGCTGGGGATCCGGCCCTGATCGCCGCAGGCTGGGTCCTGACGTCGCTTGCCGAAGGCAGGCTCCTCGATGTCCGCGCCGCGCCGCTCGGAACCGAGCAGCTGGCGACTGCACTGGCCAGCCTGATGGCCCCGATCGCGGTGCTGATTGCGCCGGCATTCACGACGACGGTGGACGCCCTTGCCAGCACGGTCCGCATGGCGGCTGCGCTGTGCGAAGCGATCAAGCCCCACTCGGTCGCCTTGATCGCAGACCGCCAGCAGCTCGATGGGCTGTTTGCTGTGGCGGGCGAACGCACGAGCACCGCGCTGGCGCGCCAGGGCGTGATCGAGCTCGGGGCGCCGGTCGCCGATCTACCGGCGACCGAGCCAACCGTCGAAGGACGCAGCCGGGCGGAGCGCGCACTCCACGCCGCGCTCGAGCGAGATCCCCGGACCCGCGGACGGTTCGCGCTGTGCCACACCCTGGGTGTCGACTTTGGTGGCCGCGGCGCCGAGGTCGATTTCTACGACGCCGGGCTCGCGCTCGCAGTCGAGGTCGATGGTTGGCATCACTTTCGCGAACCCGATGGCTACCGACGCGACCGCGCGAAGGACCTCGCGCTGCAGCGTGCCGGTATCCTGGTCATGCGCTTCCTCGAGCAAGACGTGTGGCATCGCCTCGACTATCTCGTCGACCAGATCGCCGCTGCCGTTGCTTACCTCCTCGGCAGTCGCGCCACGTCTGCTCCTTTGCCCCCACGGTGACTCATGTCGTTCTCCGCCCTCGGCCTTTCACCGATCGAGCTCCTGGTTCTGGCTCGCCTGTCCGTGCGGAACAAGCCGCCCAGCGAGCGCGACCTTGCCATGCTGCTGACGACGCTGGCGGCACCGGCAGCGAGTGTGGGCGAGTGGAAGATCCGGCTCGGCGGAGTGCTCGCGGCCCTGCGCGAGCGCCAGCTCATCGATGCGCAGCGCCGGCTCACCGAGCCCGGCAAGACCGCGCTGCGTGATGCGTTTGGCGTGGCGAAGGTGCCCAGCTGGACCGAGGTCAGCAAGCGCTTGCTACCAGCGCTCGCGCTCGGCCTCGAAGGGGCCTCCAAGATCGTCGCCGACGGCGAAAAGCTGCAGGCCGCGCTGATCGCGACGAAGCTCGGCCTTGCAAACCACAGCACGCTGACCAGCCTGCTCGACGACCTCGTCGCCACCGAGCTCGGGCTCCCACCCGGCAAGCTCTCGATGGACCGTATCCGCGCGCACGTCCTGGCGCGGCGAGCCGGTGTCAACATGCGAGGTAGGCCACCCAACCTTGCCCGGCAGATCGCCGGCCAGATCGCCGCCTCGACCGTGGCAGCGCCCCGCGCCGATGCCCGCCAGCTACGTGCCGCGCTCGTCCGTCGCTGGCTCACCGGCGCCCCAGGTCGCACACCGCCGACCCTCGCTGACACGCTCACGACGCTCGCCCCCTCGCTTCCCATGCAACCGCAAGCCCCGGCCGTACGACCGCCGCTGATCGACGACCGCGCGTTCGCCGCGATGCTCGAAGACGCGCTCCCGCTGATCGGCGCAGACGGCCGGTTCGGTCCCTACAAGGTCTTCATCTCCGCGATCTGGCGGCAGCTAGCCCACGATCCACGGTGCAACGGCATGAGCCTCGACGAGCTCAAGCATCAACTGCTAGACGCCAACCGCGTCGGACTGTTGCAGCTCGCGCGCGCGGACCTCGTCGGTGCGATGGACCGCACCGAGGTCGCAACCTCGGAGATCGCGGATCGAGGCGCCACCTTCCACTTCGTGCTCGACGCCAGTCGGCTCCCGTAACCACCGAAGGACGGTCATGCTCAACCACGCCCGACTCCGCGCCGAGCTGTCTCACATCCAGCAGAGCCTGGCACACGTGACGGCCAGCACCGGCGGCAGTGACATCGTGCGTCACCTGCGCGAGGTGACCCGCCTCGATGTGGCGCCGAAGACGCTGATCTGGCAAGCCCTGCACTCCGACTGCCTACGGATAGCCTACACCGCAGTGACGGCCGATGGCGAGGTGACCGAGGACGAGATCGACGAGCTCTACGAGTACCTGTTCACCGTCGCAAGACACTATGCAAATATCGTGGATGGATATCACGACTTCGCCGCCATCGACGGGAGCAGTGCTGCGCGATCCTTCATTGACCACTACGAGGGAGACCGAGGTCCGTTCGGCTATCGTTGCGCCACCACGATGCGGTGGCTCGGCCTGGATCTGTGCCGACGCGCCGCGCAGATCGGCGAGAAAGGCGCGCTCGAGCGCTACGAGCGGATGGCATCTTGGTTCATCGAAGAAGCCATGCACGTCGGCCGCGTTGACGACGGTGACCCCCGGTGGCGCGCCCGACTCGAGCAGATCGACGAGCTCCGCCGAACGCTGGCCGCGGGCGCACAGGTAGGCCGACAGACCGGCGATCTGCGCGCCCAGGTGTTCATCAGTGGACGGCGGGCATTCTCCGGCATCGCGCTGGCGGCGTCGGTGTTCGATGATGATCCGTTCGACGTCGAAGCCGTGCATGCGCATCCACGCGACATGTTCGCGCGCCTGGTCACGCGGGCGACCACGCCGGCGTCCCAGGTCGCCAATGGCCGCACGTTGCTCGTCCTCGGCGACGCCGGTGCCGGCAAGACGCACCTGTTGCGTGCATTTCGCCGCCACGTTCACGACGGCGGCCTGGGCCTGGTCGCGTACGCCCAGCTGCAGTCGAGATCTAGCGAGTATGGCCGCTACCTCCTCAACCACATCGTGGATTCTCTCGACAAACCCTACGGAGGCCCACCCCACGATCGCAGCGGTCTCTACGAACTCGCCAGCGGGCTGCCCCGCCTGGTCGGCGAGCCGCTGCGCACCCAGATCGCCCGGCTCGCCGACGACTGGCCCGATGCTTTGACGCTGAACCAGTACGTTAACAAGCTGGTTGACGAACTCCTCCGGCACCACGACCTGTCGCCGTTCGATCCCGATCTACTGCGAACGATGCTATACGTGCTTCGGCACGAACCCCGGACCGCCACCCGGGTGTCCAAGTACCTGAGGTGCGAGGACATGAACGCTCACGATCGACACTGGATCGGCGACGTGATCCCACGGACCGGCGCCGATGATCCGATCCGGATGATCCGGTCGATCGCACGCCTCGCGTTCGCGACCCAGGGGGCGGCGCTGGTCCTGATGGTCGACCAGGCCGAGCTCGCCGGCTTCACCGAGGACAGCGCGCGATCGTTCACGCGCGCGGTAGATACGCTCTATCAGATCGTCGACGACGTCCCCTCGGTCGTCGCGGTCATCGCGTGCCTCGAAGATCTATGGCTCAAGGTCGGACCCGATCTGACCAAGTCAGCGCGCGACCGCCTGGAGATGGACCCGCCGGTCGAGCGTCTCGCAATCACGCGTGCGTACCCCGAGATCGAGGCGATCATCGCCAAGCGCCTGGCCTGGCTGTACGCCGACGGTGGTGCCGAGCATCGCGCCGACGAGCCGGTCTACCCGATTCCCTCGGCTCGCCTGGGCGATCTGGCAAACCGACGTACCCGCGATGTCCTCGACACCTGCCAGCGGTTCCAGGACCACTGCGCCCAGCTGGGACGGATCGACGACGACTGGCAGGGGTGGCAACCTACCTCGAGCGGCAAGAAGTCGGCACCCGACGAGCTCGACCTGATCGCCGCAGCGTGGAACGACTTTCTGCACACCGGCGCCCATGACGTCTCGCCAGAAGACAGCGAGATCATCAGCTTGATCTCCGACACAGCGGAGGCGTGCGCGATCGAGCACGATGCGCTCCGCGTCAAGCTCGCGCCCTTTGACTCCGGGCTCCTGATCGACCTCAGCAATGGACCTGGCGCCACCGCCCTTGCGCTCGGGCTCACCAATCGCAGCTATCGCGGTGGCGGCTTTGCCACACAGCTCGAAGCGGTTCGCAAGGCCGCCGGCGCGCGCCGCACTCCCGTGATCGTACGGACCTCCGAGTTCCCGACCGGCAAGGGCTCGGCCGAGAAGCTCGCGACCCTGCTTCGCGATGGTGGCCGCAAACACGTGCTCGCGCCCTCGGATCTACGCTTGCTGGTCGCGATGCGAGCGTTCTCCAAGCAACATGACAAGGCAACACTACAGCGCTGGCGCCGACGCGATCGTCCGATCACCGGGCAATCGGCGCTCGCCGCGGTGTTCGATCTCGAGGTCCTCCTCGCAGCCACGCCGGCACAGGCGCCCGCTTCCGTCACGCCCCCGGCGCCGGCGCCGTCTGCCCCTACGCCGCCTGTCCCAGCGCCGCCTGCCCCAGCGCCGAGCGTGCCGACCACGCCCAGCGCCGCGTCGGGAGGAGCGCGCGAGCCCGCATCGCCCCCGGCGAGTCCGACCGCCTCGTCACCCACTCCGCCTACCGTTCCCAAGCCCGCGCCGGCACCCGACGATTCCACTGCGTCAACCACGCGGCCGGGTGGCACGATGGTGCATGTCGGAATGACCGTCGCGTTTCGGCCGCAGCCGGTCGACCTCCCCCATAGCGCGATCGTGCGCCACACCGGTGTCCTCGGGAGCACCGGCAGCGGCAAGACGACCCTCGCGCTCAACCTCCTCGAACAGCTCCTCGAGGACGGCATTCCCCTCGTGCTCGTGGATCGCAAAGGCGATCTTGCCGGCTACGCACGCCCCGGCTGGGGGGACGCCATCCAGGATCCCGAGCGCAAGCGACGCGCTCACGCCCTCGCGATGCGTACCGACGTTCGCCTGTTCACCCCGGGGACCCGCGGCGGGCGACCGCTCGCCTTCGGCGTCGTCCCGAACCTCGAGGGCGTCCCCGAACACGAGAGCAGCCGCCTGATCCAGCACGCCGCCTCGGCCCTCGCCGCGATGATGCGCCTCGGCGAGGGCTCACAGGACGCCGCCCGGCGCGCCATCCTGGCTCAGGCGATCACCGTGCTCGCCGAACGCCATGCCCCGGCCTCCCTCGAAGATCTCCTCGTACTCCTCGAGTCCCGCGACGACGAGTTACTCACCAAGGCCGGACGCTACGATGACAAGCTATTCAATCGCCTGATCACCGACCTCGAGACGTTGCGACTCAATGATGGCGAGTTGTTCGATCGCAACGCCGAGCAGCTATCTGCCGAAGCCCTGCTCACTGCCCCCCCCGGCAAGGTAGCGCTCTCGATCATCAGCACACGGTTCCTCGGCGACAACGCCAAGGTCCAGGCGTGGGTCGCGCATCTCCTCGTCGAGCTGTCACGCTGGTGCATGCGTCATCCGCGCGATCGCCTCCAGGCGCTCGTCATGCTCGACGAGGCCGACCTCTACATGCCCGCCGGGGCGGCCAAGCCACCGTCGAAGGAACCCCTGCAGGATCTCCTCAAGCGCGCCCGCTCCGGCGGCCTCGGCGTCATGCTCGCGACCCAGAGCCCGGGTGATCTCGACTATCGCAGCCGCGAGCAGATCAACACGTGGTTTGTCGGCCGGGTCAGCGAAGGCCGCTCCATCCAGAAGCTGGAGCCATTGTTCGAGCGCAAACCCAGCGCTGCGGGCAAGCTCGGCGACCTCCGGACCGGTCAGTTCATCGTCCTCCAGGACTCCGCTGTCCTGGAGATCGATCGGATCCCGTCCTTGCTCGTGACCGATCAGCTCCCCGAGTCCGAGCTGCTCTCTCTCGCCGCGGCCCTCCGGCCTCGCACGACTTGAGTCCCGGCTACCGGAGTGCCATTGGACGGGGTAGCTGCGCACGATGAGCGCGGTTGGGGGACTCCAACATCGAGGCAAGACCGCCGGGGCCCCGGCGCCTTCGGCTGCACGCTCCGAGGAAGACCCCGTCGACGATCTCGCTTGTCGTCGCTGCTTCAGCGTCCTGTCACCGCTTCGCCGAAGGGACGTCTCGGTACGAAATTGAACCAGCCTTCTTCCAGCCCTCTCGCAACAGCCACGTCTTCGGCTGGTACACGACGAACGGATCGTACGTCCCGGGGCCGCGCCACAGAAACGCCTCCTCACCGTACTCTGCCCAGCCCGGGAACATCGCCGCGCTCGAGAACCAGTCGATCGTCCACGCCGACATCGGCGCCGCCCGATCCTCTTGGTGCTTGCGCCAGTTGCCAAGCACATACGACAGCGCGTGCCGGGCCTGCCGCGGCGAGGTGATGATCTGGGCGTGGTAGCGATCGGGGAACACGGGGCCGCACCGGCGTGGCCCGGGCTTGCCCGAGCTTATCGCCGCGTTGAGGTGCTTGGCGGCCGAGATCTGGAAGCCTTGCATCCCCGAGGCCAGCGCCTCCTTGGCGTTGGCCTCGACGAGCAAGTGGACGTGCGTGCGCTGGATGCTGACGTGCACGACTCGAAAGTCTTCGCGCCGAGCGATGGTGAGTGTGGCTTCGCGGATCGCGCGATACGTGAACCGGCGTCGTAAGTTGCCGACCGCGGGGATGACCCGCAAGACCACGTGTACGGGGTGCCGTGGGCTGAGCTCGGGGCGGGTCTTGTGCGGCGAACCGGCTCGCCGACCCTTCGGTTTGCGGCCGGCGCCGGGCCGCTTGCCGCCGCGCGCTTTGAACAGCACGAGTTGCTCGGGCTCGGAACGCCGCCTCGGTACGCGGGCCGCGGTTGGCTTGGCGCTCTTCACGCCACCTTGATAGTCACCGACCGGCATTCAGTAAATAGATTTCGCCGATATTTTGGAATATGACACGGTACAAGCCAGCCGCATGAATTCAGTAGGCCTGGAACAACCTGACCGCGCGACAGGCGCGGCTCGACGTGATCTCGCGGTGGCGGTGGACCTGGTCGTGGTCGCGCCCGCGCACGGGTCCTCCTCGTAGAGCGTAGCCGAAGGCAGGGGAGTCCAGCGGCCTTTGCTCCGCGCATAGGACGCCGGACTTGCCGGTGGAGCTCGCAGAAAGACCGCCGCAACTGCGTCCCGGAAGCGTGCTGGCAAGCAGCAGACGCTCGAGGCAGCACCGAGGTGAGCCACATCGATCGGCACCTGGCGGGCCCACTCCCTGTGACCTCGCGGTAGCTTCGCTGCTATCAGGACCACCGCCTACGGCGGTATAGTTGGCACATGAAGTCGCGTCGCGCCGTCAGAACCACCTTCGAGGGCGCGATCCGCGACGAGGTCCGGTACTGGCTGGCGCGTCCAATGGTCGAGCGCGTGTCGGCCGTCGAGCTCATCCGACGCGCCACCTGGGGAATCTACGGCGATGCAACTCCCGCCCGACTGGTCCGAGTTTCTAAGCGTCTTGAAGCGCCATGGAGTCCGATTCCTGCTGGGCGGAGCCCACGCGCTCGCCGCTCACGGCCGGCCTCGCGCAACACAGGATCTCGACGTGCTCGTCTCGCCGACAGTGGTCAACGCGCGCAAGGTCAGCGCAGCCCTCGCTGAGTTCGGATTCACCACGTCCTGACCAGCATCTCGGGCGTGAGCTTCACAGCCGCCTGGAGGACCGCGTCGCGATGGCGTCCGACATTGGCGAAATCTCCGTGCTGGGCCTCGCCGACCTGCGGGCCAACAAACGTGCCGCCAGCCGGCCCAAAGACTTGCTCGACCTCGCGCTACTTGACGAGTTGGCGCTCGCGAAGCCACGCCGCCGTCCCCGGACGCGCGCCGGAACACGGCCGAAATCTAGACCAAAGCGCAAAGGCAGCTCGGCGCCCAGGCGTCGCTCGCCCTGACCCTACGTTCGCACATCTGGTGTAACAGCAGCCTACAGCAGCCTAGCCGGCGCGCGAGATCTTCGCCCAGACGTCCTGCAGGCGCTGCGGCGAGATCGGCACGGCGGTCTTGAGCTCGGGCGCGAAGATCTGCACGCGGAGCTCCTCGACCAGCCAGCCGAACTCGTCGAGTTCGGCTGACACGCGGCCCTTGGCCTCGAGCTCGGCGCGCCGGGTCACGTAGCCCTGCCAGAACGGGGCGACCTGCGCGGCCTTCTGCTGATCCTTCGGCGGATCGTTGGCCTGGCGCTGGAGCCGCACCTGGATGGCCTTGAGGTACCGCGCGATGTGGACGAGGCGGGCGGCAGACGTGACCCGCATCAGCTCCGGCGGCGCGAGGTGGGCCAGCTGGCTCTCGAGGTCGTCGAGCACGGCGCGCGGGACGCCCGGCTTGCCGGCCAGCGCCTTGCGCGCGAGCCGCACCTTGTCGAGCTCGGCGTTGAGCTCGACCGCGAGGAGCCCCAGCTGGGCCAGCACCCCCGGCAGCTCGCCGCGGCCCTCGGCCAGCCGCTCGGTGAACGCGGCCTTGCTGCGCGGCACAGCGTCGGGCTCGGTCAGCCGGAACGCCTCGTCGAGCGCACGCAGCGCGATCTGGCGCCGGGGCGTCATCGGCCCGCCCGCCGCCGCGAGCGGCCCCTGTCCGAGCGATCCGGGCAGCTGCGCCTCGAGCGAGGCGAGCGAGCTGCGCAGCTGCAAGAGGTACAGCCGGCGGAGCCCCTCGCGGGTCGCCAGGGCGGCGGCGGCCGGGGCCTCGAGCAGCTTCACGTCGACCGCCGTGCCGGTGTCGACCAGCGCCGGGTAGGCGAGCATCCGGCGCCCGCCGACGTCGAGCGTGACCTGGGCCGGCAGCGCGTCGAAGTCCCACGACGTGAGGCCGGCGCGCTCGTGGCGCTCGCGCGGCGCCGCGGCCCACAGCTGCTTCGCGCGCGGGCCCAGCGTGCGCTGCAGCTCGGCCAGATCGCGGCCCTGGCCGACGACCTTGTCGCGCTCGTCGACGACGCGGAAGCCCAGCGTCAGGTACGCCGGCAGCGCGCGCAGATCCCAGGCGTCGCGCGGCACCCGCTCGCCGGTGCGCTCGTGGATGGCGCGCTCGAGCGCAGGCAGCATCGCGCTGCCGAACGGCCGCAGGTGGGCCGCGAGCTCGACGGCGAGCTGGTCGAGCGGCGCGAGCGCCTTGCGCAGCGCCTTGGGCAGCGCGTCGAGCAGTGCCTCGAGCTTGACCTCCTGCCAGCCGGGGATCGTCCACGCCAGCACCTCGGGATCGAGCTGCGGCAGCAGCGCGAGCGGCACCGTGGCCGTGACGCCGTCGTCGTCCTCGCCCGGATCGAACCGGTACGCGAGCGGCAGCGTGGCGCCGCCCACGACGAGCTGATCGGGGTAGCGCGCGGGCGACAGCGCGTGGGCCTCGTCGAGCAGGATGTCGGCGAGCGACAGCTTCAGGACCGCCGGGTCCCGGGCCTCGGCGCCCCGGCGCCAGTCCTCGAACGTCTTGCCGCTGAACACGCTGTCGGGGACGCGCTTGTCGAAGCACTGCTCGAGATCGTACTCGTCCGCGAGCATGTCGCTGCGCCGCGCCTTGTCGCGCAGCCGCTGCACCTCGTCGAGCAGCTGCCGGTTGTGCTCCATGAACGCGCCCTTGGTCGTGTACTCGTGGCGGACCAGCGCGTGGGTGATGAACATCGTGCGGCACAGCGCCTGATCGAACCGCGCGTAGGCCACCTTGCGATCCTTCACGACCGGCAGGCCGTAGAGCGTGACCTGCTCCTTGGCCATGACCTGGCCCTGCTTCTGCTCCCAGTGCGGATCGCCGTAGCTGCGCCGGCACAGGTCCCCGGCGGCCTTCTCGAGCCACACCGGATCGATCCTGGCCACCGATCGCGCGAACAGCTGCGAGGTCTCGACCAGCTCGGCGGCCATCACCCACGGCGGCGGCTTCTTCGCGAGCCCCGACGACGGGTGGATCAGGAAGCGGGTCTGGCGAGCGCCGATATAGATCCGCGCCTCGGGGTTCCACATGCCGATCTTGCTGAGCAGCCCCGGCAGGAGCGCCCGGTGGATCTGCTCGCCGGACGCCGGCGTGTCGTTGGGCGCGAAGCCCAGCTCGCGCATCACGCGGATCAGCTGCTCGTGGATGTCCTCCCACTCGCGCATCCGGTTGTACGACAGGAAGTTCTCGCGGCAGAGCTTGTGCATCTGCGACCGCGAGCTGCGCGCGCGGGCCTCCTGCCAGAAGCTCCACATCTTCAGGTAGCCGACGAAGTCGCTGCCCTCGTCCTTGAACTTGCGGTGCGCTTCGTCGGCGCGCTGCTGCGCCGCCTGCGGCCGGTCGCGGGGGTCCTGCAGGCCGAGCGCGGCGGCGATGATCAGCACCTCGCGGATCGAGCCCTCGTCGCGACCGCCGAGGATCATCCGGCCCAGCCGCGGGTCGAGCGGCAGCTTGCCCAGCTGCTCGCCGAGCGGCGTCAGCCGGCCGTCATCGCCGATGGCGCCGAGCTCCTCGAGCACCCGGTAGCCGTCGGTGATCGCGCGCGGCTGGGGCGGGTCCAGGAACGGAAACTGCTCGATGTCGCCGAGCCGGAGCGCCTTCATGCGCAGGATCACCCCGGCGAGGCTGATCCGCTTGATCTCGGGATCGGTGTGGGCGGGCCGCGACTCGTAGTCCTGCTCCTCGTAGAGCCGGAAGCACACGCCGCTCTCGGTGCGCCCGCAGCGACCCTTGCGCTGGTCGGCGCTGGCCTTCGAGATCGGCTCGACCAGCAGCTGCGAGACCCCCGTCCGGACGCTGTAGCGGTTCACGCGGGCCACCCCCGCGTCGACGACGTACACGATGCCCGGGATCGTCAGCGACGTCTCGGCGACGTTGGTCGCCAGCACCACCCGCCGCTGCGGCAGCCGCTGGAACACCCGCTGCTGCTCGGCCGCCGACAGCCGCGCATACAGCGGCAGCAGCACCGTGTGGGGCAGCGCCCGCTTCTCGAGCTCGCCCACCGCCTCGCGGATCTCGCGCTCGCCCGGCAGGAACACCAGCACGTCGTTGCGCGGATCCATCTCGGCGATCTCGTTGACCGTGTTGGCCACCGCGTCGGCGAGGTCCGCCTCGTCGTCGCGCGGCGGCCGGTACAGCACGTCGACCGGGTACGTCCGGCCCGAGACTTCGATCACCGGCGCACCGCCGAAGAACCGGGCGAACCGATCGGTCTCGAGCGTCGCCGAGCTGACGATCACGCGCAGCTCGGGCCGGCGCGGCAACAGCCGCTGCAGGAACCCGAGCAGGAAGTCGATGTTGAGGCTGCGCTCGTGGGCCTCGTCGATGATGATCGTGTCGTAGCCGCGCAGCAGCGGATCGCCCTGGATCTCGGCGAGCAACATCCCGTCGGTCATGAACTTGATGTACGAGCTGTTCTTGACCTTGTCGTTGAACCGCACCTTGTAGCCGACCACGTCGCCCAGCTCGGTCGCCAGCTCCTGCGCCACGCGCGCCGCGACGCTGGTCGCCGCGATCCGCCGCGGCTGCGTGCAGCCGATCTGCCCGTCCACGCCCCGGCCCATCGCCAGGCACATCTTCGGCAGCTGCGTCGTCTTGCCCGAGCCGGTCTCGCCCGCCACGATGATGACCTGGTGCGCGTCGATCGCGTTGACGATGTCGATGACCCGTGCCGTGATCGGCAGCTCCGGCGGAAACGCCACCCGCTCGCTGAGCCGTAGCCCCGGCCGCAGCACGGGCGCCGGCGGCGCGGCTTCGCGACCGGCGAGGTCCGGCGCGGGCGGTGGCTGGGAGGGACGGTCCATGCGAGGGCAGCGGCAACGGCAGCGGTGCTTGTACCGGGTAGGTTACAGGCAGCCCTCGACGAGGGCCACGCGTGGGCCAACCGAACGCCTCGCCCTCGTGCCACGTCGGATCTCCGGGTACGCACCAACGTGGTGAACCCAGTACACGTGCGTGGGTGGTCGCGATCGCCGAGCCCCGCGCGGCTCGCCCCGGTACGCGCCACAGAGACGCGCCAGGTTCCGGAGCGCTGGACGTGCCGTGTCGTCGATCCGGTTCGGCTCACGACCATCGTTGTCGAGGCCGAGAGGACCACGTATACTGGTCCTATGCAGATCAGCGCGGTCAAGTTCAAGGCCACCTGCTTGAAGCTCATCGATCGGGTGGCCGAGACCGGCGAGCCGGTCATCATCACCAAGCGCGGCAAGGTGCTCGCGCGCCTCGTGTCCGACCATGGCAAACCGCGTGGGTTGGGCAAGGGACGCGGATCGATCGAGATCGTGTGCTCCGATGAGGAGCTGTTCCAGCTGGGCGCGGGAGAGCCGTGGGATGCTGGTACTTGATACGCATGCGCTGATCTGGGCTCACACGGGAATTCGCATCCCGAAGAAGATCGCCAGACGAATCGAGGCGGCGGGCCAGGGTAACCAGCTCTTCATCTCCGCCATCACGCCCTGGGAAATCGCGCTCGGAGTGCGCCGGGGAAGGATCAAGATCGCCGGCGATGTTCTCCAGTGGGTTCAAGACTCGCTCGACGCGTTGTCGGCCGTGGTCGCGCCTCTCGAGCCTGCGATCGCCGTCGATGCCGTCGATCTCGCCTGGGACCATGCCGATCCTTCCGACCGCATCATCGTCGCGACGGCTCGACGGCTCGGCGCCTCGTTGGTCACGGCCGATACCGCGATCCTCGAGTTCGCGAGCGCGACGAAGGCCGTTCGCGTGCTCGAGCTCTAGCGCGGCTCAGCGCGACCCACGGCCGCGCCGGCGCCGCACGATCAGGCCGAGCGCGAGCACCAGCGGCGCCCCGGCCGAGCCGCCGACCTGACAGCCGCCCTCGCTGCGCGGCGCCGACGCCGACGCGCCGGCCCGTGCCGTGTCTGCCCGCCGCGCCGCAGCGCCGGGCGCCGGTGACGGTGGCGCGCTCGGATCGACGCCGGTGCCGTGCACCGGGATGCGCAGCGAACCGGTGGCGAACCCGGTGCCGGTGATGACGAGGACGCCGCTGGCCTCGCCGACCACCGACGGGTCAAAGCCGACCGCGAGGTCCACGGTTTGCAACGTGGTGAACGTGATCGGGCAGGTGGTGTGCAGCGCCAGCGCCGGGTCGCCCACCAGGGTGCACGTCGCGAACGTGAGCGGGTGGTTGGTCTCGTTGATCACCGACGCGTGGCCGTCGTGCGACCCGGAGGCGATGTCGATCGGACCGAGCTCGAGGCGCTGCGGCAAGACCAGCATCGATCCGTCGGTCGAGAACGCCTGAAGCGCGACCGTCACGTCGGGGCCGCGATCCAGCGCGATCGACGCGGTCGCCTGGAGCAGGCCGAGCGAGCTCGGCGTCGCGGTCAGCGTGGCGAACGCCAGGTCGCCCGCCGCGATCACCGTACCCGGGGCGAGGTCGCTGATCGCGAAGTCGCCCGGCGGATCGATGGAGACGCCTTCCACGGTCAGCGGCTGATCGCCGTGGTCGAGCACCTCGATCGTCCGGCTCGGCGTGCTCGGGTAGAACACCCCCTGGAAGTCGATCGCGCGGGGGTACGCCACGCCGTCGTTCACGAAGCCCTCGCCGGTGACCGGCAGCGTCGTCCCGAGCCCGCTCGACACGCCGAACGTGATCGCGCCGGTGACGGTCGCCTCGGAGGTTGGCGCGAACGCGACGTCGACCGCGACGCTGTCACCGGGCGCGAGCGTGATCGGCAGGCTGCCGGTCACCAGCGCCGCCGACAACCGCGGATCCGTGCTGGTGATCGACACGAGCTGCGTCGGGCCGGCCCCCGCGTTGCTCACCTGGACCTGCTGCGTCGCCGACGAGCCGACCCGGACGGCGAGCTGGCTGATGAACAGCACCTCGAAGCTATCGGTCGTCAGCACGCCGCCGGTGGGCTCACACTGGAAATACTGATCGAAGAACTGCGATTCGTGCGGGATATCGATGAGCAGCTCGGTGGACCCGAAGTACTCCAGCGTCGGCGTGCACGACACAGCGCGCGTGAACGACTCGCCGGGCTGGAGCAGGAGGAGCGAGCTGCCGCCGACGACCTGGCAGTCCCCGAGCATGCCGATCGAAGTGAGCTCGAGGCACGACGACCCCGCGTTGTGCCCCGTGATCGTGGTGGCCAGGGACTCGCCGAACGCACAGGTGCCCAGCATCGTCGGCGTGTCGATCTCGAGCCAGCCGGACCCGCCCACCGCGTGGAGCGGGATCGACACCGGCGGCTGACCGGGAAACAGGCTTACCAGCGTGAGCGGCTGGGTCCACGCGCTGTCGTTGCGGGGATGGAACGTGATCGGCAGGAAGTACGACTCGCCCGCCGCGAGCGCGTACGGGTTGTCCTGGGTCGGCTGCGGCCCGACCTCGAAGTCGTCGTACCGCGCCGACGGCAGCGTCGGCGTGAGGTAGAAGTCGAGCTCCGAGGGCGGCGGCGCCGTGTTGGTGATCGTCAGGCCCGCGGGTGGGGTGGTGGTGGCGCAGCTCGGGCCGCACAGGTCGCCGAACGCGCAGGAGTGCACCGTGCCGAAGTCGAGCGCGCCAGGCGACACCGCGATGACCGGCGCGTGGTTGGCGACGCACGTGATCGGCGTGGTGCTGGTCCCGTGCGCGTTGCTGGTGATGCGCAGCGTCGCCGAGAACACGCCGGGCTGGATCGGCGTGCAGGTGGTCAGAAAGCCGCGCAGCTCGCCGGGCGCGAGCGTGTAGTTTCGCGTGCAGTCGTGGCCGCTGCCGCAAAACGGATCGTCGGCGCCATCGAACGCCATGATGCCGGTGTCGTCGCCGACGATCGCCATGTCGGTCACGATCAGCTTGGTCGTGCCGGTGTTATTGACCTGGAAGAAGCCGAGCTGGCGCTCTCCCACCGCGCCACCGCCGAGCTGGTTGTACGCGCCGCCGCCGAAGCCGATCGGGGTCGGAAAGACCGTGATCGCGGACGCCGCATGGGCACTCCCCGCGGCAAGGACCAGCACGACCAGCACACCCCCGAGGTGCAGGAATCGCAGGCCACTGCACCGAGATCGAGGTTCGCTCATGGTCGTCATCCCCCTCTGATGGCTGCAGATCGTCTACATGATCACAAAATGTGCACGGCATGTGCACGACCCATTCATGCTGCACTGCGGCTCGGTCGGCCCCGCAGATCGCGTTGACAATATCGATGCCCCGTGGTCTTGCCGAGCTGCCACGCGGCACCCTCCTGCGGGAAGAACCGTATGCCGTCGGAGCGCGAGCTGCGACAGCGTCGCAGTCGACGTACTTGGGCCTCGACTGCTGTACGTGAAAAATTCCAACGTCGCACAAGCCCTTGTGAGCTCCGGTGCTGATCCTGCTGGCCGCATGTCCTCGCCACGGACGTGGTATTGTTCCCAGGTCGTACTGGTGAGTTGAAGGAGGGTTCTCGAGATGGCGATTCCTGACGACTTCGATCCGAAGCCCACGATTCCGACGGGCGGCCTCGAGCGGATGCTCCAGATCTGGGAAGCCTCGCGCGATGCGAACACCGGCGGCTACGGCGGCAGCGTGCTCCAGCACATCTCGGGCTGGAGCACCCCGAGCTCGAACCACACGACGTCCTGCTCGCCGTTCACGGCGACGTGCATCGGCATGATGTTCGCCCCCAGCGGCGCCACCGACCATGCGACGGAGTACGCGCCCAGGATCAACAACGGCGCGGGCACGCTCGCGTTGCCGGTCGACTACTACATGCTGCACAACGGCTTCTACTTCCAGGTCGACCCGGACGTGCCGAACTCGAAGGCGATCGTCGACGCGCGCAAGCAGAAGTTCAAGGACCACGGCTGGCCGCTGTGCGACGACTCCGCGCTCTCGACCGTGTTCTTCAAGCTCGGCTACCGGATCGACGTCCGCGATGTCCGTCGCGGCGACCTGATCGGCATCGACTGGGTGAGCGGCCACGGTCACGCCGGGTTCGTCTGGGACGTGCACACGAATGAGGGCAACGCGGTCGATTGCTTTCAGTTCGTTTCGGCGAACGGCTACGCCGCGAACGGCTACCACGGGCCCGGCGTATCGGTCTCGGCGCCGAACGACGCCGCGATGTTCATCGATCACGCGAATGGCCAGTTCACCAAGAAGTTCCCGCTCTTCGTCGACAACGATCTCTACGTCACCCACGCGTGGTGGTACTGCCTGCCCGGCGTCACGCGAAACGACGTCAAGCTCGAGACGTTCCGCTCGCCGAACCCGCCCGCGAACCACCTCGTCGACAAGCCGAACAACGGCAACAGCGCGATCGCACAGCTGCGCGCGGTTCGCTTCTGGGGCTTCCCGCCGCCCGAAACGCCGCACGGCGACGTGCTCACCGACGAGACGCGCGCGCTGGCAACACAGCTCTGCCGGTGGCAGCTGACACCACCGTACGGTATCGGAGCTCGCTAGTTCCAGGATCGTCCGTGCGAGCTCAGGGCAGCTTCACCGCCACGGCGCCTTGCGGATCGGTGGCTTCGCAGCCCTCATGACCCGCGCGGCCCCACCGGAACGCCATCACGCGCTGTGCCGGCAGCCAGTACGCCGCATGGATCGTGCCGCCGATCGCCGCCACGGAGCCGAGCACCTGCTTCCCGCGCCGCACGGTCCACGAATCGTCGACGACCAGGCCGGCCTTGGGGAACACCACGACGTCCTTCGCGTCGCGTGACACGAACGCGGCCTCGAGCCCCCTGGGCGCGGTGAAGCCGAGATCGTCGAGCCAGCTCTCGACGCGCTGCTTGCGAGCCGCGAGCTCCGCGGCCACCTGCGGTGTCATGGGCTCGTCCATGAACGACCACATGGCCCGCGGGATCGTGGCGACGATCGCGCCGCTCGCCAGCTCGATGATCTCGACGCGCATCTCGCTCCCGCCGCCTCCCCAGCCGCCTTCCTCGACGGAGATCGCGACGAACCGCCCGGTCGGCTCGACCAGCACGGGCTGCTTCGCCAGGTCGACCTTGCCGCGCGTGCGCGCCTGCAACCGGCGAAGCTCCGGCTCGGCGGCGAGCCCGGCGAGGTCAGGCGACTCGCGCATGTGCCAGTAGACCCACACCGGGTTGTGCGCAGCGCGCGCGGCCAGGACATGCGCCGCCTCGTGGTTCTTCCCGGCACGCGCATACGCGATCGCGAGATCGAGCTGCAACGGATCCGAACCGGGCGCGAGCTCGGCGGCCTTCTGGAACAAGCCGATCGACTCCGTGACCTTGCCCGCGCCGAGCAGCTGCATCGCTTCGCCATGCGCCACGAGGGCCTCGAGCGCGGGCAGCGGCGCGGTCTCGGAGATCTCCGAATCGCACTCGGTACTCCCCGTGATCGTCACCACGCCGCTGGCAAGGCGGACGCTCGCGAGGTGACGGATCGAGCTCTCGAGCGGCGCCCGCGTCGGCCCGCGCGTGATCTCGAGGCCGCGATCCACGACCACGATCCGGAGGCCGCCGGGCAGCAGATCGATATTGCGCTTGATCGCGAGCAGGGTCACCTCGGCCGTCGCCCCCACCCCGCCCTCGGCGTAATAGCCCGCGGCCTCCGGGGAGAACCAGATCCGGCGGCGTTCTCCGACGCGCATCTCGGTGAGCTGGGCCCCGAGCGCCGACATGTACCAGCTCACGGCCTGGGCCACCGGCGGCTTGGGGCTGGTCTCGACCGTCCGCCCGGACGTGGTCCAGACGGCATAGTCGAGCGTCACCTCGTCGGCGGCGTCCGGTGGCTCGCCGGTTCCGGGCTTGACGACGAGGTAGCGCAGTCCCGGCCCGGACGCCGCCTGCTGGGGGGCACGCGCGACGTCCGCGGGCGACGGCACCTGCGCACGCTTCTCGACCGAATACAGCGTGACCGCGATCCAGCGCGGCGCGCCCCCGCTTGCCGTCCACACGTAGCGCTGCTCGCCGGCCGTCATGCCGCGGACGACGTCGACGATCCAGGGCAGCTGGATGTCGCCGAGCGTGACGGTGCCGCGCGGCGCGCCGGGATCGAACGGCGTGCCATCGCCGTGCACCGCGTTCACCGAGAAAAATACGCGATCGGCGGGCTCGGTCACGCGTGCGGCGCCCGCAGCGCCCGGGTGCACCACGACGTATCGCTGATCAGGGCCGCCCCGCAGCGCATCGCTCGGAGCAGGAAACGGCGGCATGCCTTGCGGCGTCGCCGTGCCGAGGATCGCGACGAGCTCGACATCGTGCACGTGCGCAGCGGCCCCCCACACGCTGGCAGGGATCCAGTAGCGCCGCTTCTCGCCGACGCGCATGCCCGTGAGGTCGAGGTAGGGCTCGACGTTGTTCACCTGGCGCGGCTTGGGCAGGTAGTAGGTCTCTCGCGCGTCGCTCGCGGTTCCGCCGTAGATGCTCACCCAGTCGGTCGGGCCCGGATGGGCGCCGTGGCCGGGGACGAGGGTCAACCACGCGACCCCGGAGGCGAGCCTGGTCGCCGTCGCAGGAGCCTGTGCGGGAGCGAGCGCCGCGGGGTTGGGATCGGCATGGCCGGCGCGAGCCCAGCTCAGCAGCACGAAGACGAGCAGGCGTTTCACGATGACTCAACGTGCCACGCCGCGCGGTCATTTCCGCCGCGGGTGGTCCGGTGCCAGGGCGCCCGTGATGATCCCGACATCCACCCCGTGCCAGTCCGGCCCCGTTCCGGACGGATTCGCCTTCCAATGCCCGCACAAAATTACCCCGCTGTTGATCAGTTCCGACGGGGCGCTCGCGGACCTGGTGTCCGCCGCCTGGATCGGATGTCCACCGCGCTCATCGCTCCGGCCGGTACGGGCAAGGGGGCGCTGCTCCGGCGCTTGCGCGGCGGCCTGCCCGAGGCGCGCTACCGCGTCACCACGTCAAGGTCACCGGCCGGTCCAAGCAGATCGTCGGCGATGAAACCTCGCGCAATGCATGCCTGAAACAAGGCTTGTAACGCCGGGCGTCGCCGGCTAGCGTGGTCCACGAGGTGCAGGATGTCGGGATTTGAACGCTCGGGAAGAGGGGACGTCGATCGTGCAGGGCCCGGCACCACGAGGATGCTGAGCACGCCGGGCAAGCGGACGCTGGCCGAGGATCTGCTACCCGCGGAAGCGCCGGCTGCCGAGAGCCTGTCCGGCGGCGGCGGGACCGAGAGCGGTCAGCTGGAGAAAGCCGGTGGCGCGGGCGCAGCGGTCAACATTGCGGTTCAGACCACGCTCCCCGGAAGCGGTCGAGGGGCAGCGGATACTCGCGAAGGCGGATCGGCCCACGCACCGGCTGCCGATACCAAGGGTGCGGAGCTGACGGCCAACAGCGTGGTGGCGCCCGGCGGCGCACCGACGGTCGGTGCCGGCGCGAACGACTGCGTTCCGAGCACTGCATCGGCCGTGGTCGCATGGAACGTGGTCGATGCCGGAGCAAACTGGCGCGCCGATGTCACATCGTTGACGCTGTCCGGGCGGATCCGCATCAACCCGTGGCCTTCCAACCCGGCCTCGATGACGGTGCCGAACACGCCGAACCCGGTGGCCGGCGGCAATATCAACAACACAGCGGGCTCTCCCAACCGTTGGCAAGCTGCGATCGACGATATGGCGGACTACGACACGGCAGGTGGCGGCGCCGGTCCGAACTGGCACAGCACCGCCGCATCGACGGCTCACGAGCAGGCGCACTGGACGGGAGACTACGTCGGCGATGCGGTGACCAGCGCGGCTGGTGGCAACTGGGCCGCCGTCAACGCGAGGATCGACGCCTTGATGGTACCGAAAGCCGGTAACGCGGATGCTGCTGCCGCGCGGACCGCGCTCACGCCACGGGTCGATGCCGAGGTCGCGGCGTGGCGGGCCGCGACCATCGCCCGGTGGAATACCCTGATCGGCGGCACCGACACCCCGGGGGGTGGCGGACGTGGCTACGCGGCGGGTGCCGTTGTGCTGGCCGGGCACATCGCCGCGATTCGCGCATTCAAGACCGCGCAGGGCTGGTGAGTCATGCGCTGCCGGCTGTCAGTCATGTTCGCAGCGACCTTGATGATCGCCGGTGCATGTGCTCGCGAGAACCCGCCACCTGGAGACAAGAAGATGTGGTCTAGATTGACTGCCCAAGAGCTCGGCCGAGCCGTCGATCTCGCCGAACGGAGCCTGGTCACGAGCGGAGCCATGCTCGCGGAGCTCAGGCTCACGAGCGCGGTCAACATGATGGCCGGACGCGACTACCGCGGTCCGGCGTACTGGCGCCTGACGTTCAAGCGCCGCGACCTCATCCCCAAGGATACGACCTCCGAGCTGGGCGCCGGTGGCGAGATCTTCGTCGATGTTGACCTCGACGCGAATGTCGCCAAGATCGCCGGCCGCGGCGAGTAGCTCGCAGTGCGCGAGCGTATTGGGCGTACCCCGGAATTCCGCAAACTCGCTCGCGCGCCACGTGCTTCGTGATCGACGGCGAGGTGGAGCGCTCCCCAGTGGCTTGCCATCACCGACCACCGGAACGACGCCTCGTCGAACAAGCGCGGCGCGCGAACAAGGCCACAGCGTGGCTCACACCGCGTAGAAGTCTTCCGGAATCGTCTCGGTCGGCCGCCAGTCGACCTCTCCGGCCTCGGCGCCCTTGTACTGGATGAAGGTCTCGGCGCACAGCTGGTTGTTCTTGCGCGGGTTCTTGCCGTTCGCGGCCTGCATCCACTGCAGCGCCTGCGGCAGCGCTATCTGGCCGGTCCGCGCCAGGCCGACGACGAGCACCATCAGGTGCTTGCAGGTCGTACCCTGGAGGCCCATGCAGTCCTCGAGATCCGGCTGCGCGCAGCCGTAGTGCCCCTCGAAGCTGAGCCAGCTCGCGTACACGTTGCCCGAGCCGCGCTGGCTGCGCACCACGCCGACCAGGTGCTCGCCGTCGAGCTTGGTGTAGAGCTGGAACCGATCCTTGCGCAGCATGTCGAGCGCGCGGCCGAGCTTGCCCTTGTCGACGTGGCCGTACAGCTGGCTGATGAAGCCGGCGAAGTCGAGCTCGCCGCCCGCGCTCGCCGGCTGGTCGAGCCGCACGAGATCGAGGAACGCGTCCTCCTCGATCATCGCGGTCGTCGCGCCGGCCTCGATCAGCTTCTTCAGCTTGTTGATGTTCGCGATCTTCTTCTCGCCGCGGCGGTTGCCGATCACGAGGTAGTCGAGCTTCTCGTCGATGTCGGCCGTCACCTCGCCGCCGGCCGCGGTGACCATCTTCGCGAGCAGCCCGTCGTCGAGCCCGGCCGGGCTGCAGTCGAACCCGCCGGCGAACGCGAACCGCTTGCCGGTGAGGTCGATCCGCACCAGCTCGCGATACGCGGCCTCGTCGAGGATCTTGAGGCCGAGCCTTCCGGCCGCCTTCTTGGCCTCCGAGCGGCCGGTGCCGCGATGATCGCCGAACACGACGCACGCGAGCCGCTTGTCGAGCACGTCGGTGACGAGCGCGCCGCGCCGCGCCGCCACGCCCTCGGGGCTGGTGCCGTGATGTGCCGGCCACACGGCGAACTCGCCGAAGAACGCCCAGCGCTGTCCCGCCCACGGCCGGTCGAGCTTGGGCGCCGGCTTCTTCGGCTTGGCCTTGGGTTTCGGCCTGGGCTTGGCGGCGGTCTTGGTCGGCAAGGGTGGCCCCGTTTTACCACTGGTTCCCCCAGACCGCGTACGACGGCTTGTCGAGCCAGGGCATCGAGATCGGGGCCGCACTCAACCGCGGATGATCTCGCCCATCGCCTCGGCGAGCCGCTCCGGCGTGCAGACCAGGATATCCATGCCGACCTTGCGGCACTTGCCGGCGGTTGACTTGTTGTACTCGGGCCGCGCGTCGTAGCCGAGCGCGCCCAGGCCGATCATGCGGACGCCGGCGTCGCTCATCGCGCGCACCTGATCGACCAGGTCCTGCTCGTCGCGGCCCTCGAAGAAGTCGGTGATGAGGACGACGATCGCGCGCGCCGGCTCGCCGACCAGATCGCTGGCGTAGCGCAGCGCCTTCGTGATGTCGGTGCCGCCGCCGAGCTGGACCTTGAGCAGCACATCGACCGGCGAGCCAACCTGATCGCTCAGGTCCACGACGTTGGTGTCGAACAGCACCAGCGACGTGCGCACGCCGGGTAGCTCGGCGAAGATCGACGCCATCACCGCCGAGAAGATCGCCGAGTCGAGCATCGAGCCCGACTGGTCGACGCACACGATGATGTGCCACGGCCGCTTGTTGCGCTCGGCCGAGAAGTAGAACACGTCGTCGACCAGGAGGACCTTGCGGTCGGCGTCCCAGTTGTGGAGGTTCTTGCGCAGCGTGCGCGGCAGGTCGAGGTTGCGGAACACCCGGCGCGGCGAGTGGCGGTCCTTGCGCAGCGCGCCGGTGATCGCCTGCTCGACCCGGATCTCGAGCTGCTCCTTCAGCTGCTGGACGACCTGATCGATGATCTTGCGGGCCAGGATCCGGGCGCGCGGATCGAGCAGGTCCTTGTGCGTGAGCAGCGTCTTGACCAGCTCGACGCTGGGCTCGACCTTCTCGAGGAGCTTGGGGTGATCGAGCAGCTCGGCGATGCCGCGGCGCGAGATCAGCTCGCGCTCGAGGACCTCCTTGGCCTGGCGCGGGAACAGCTCGCTGACCACGTCGATCCAGGACGGCACGGTGAGCGCGGAGCCGCCGGTGCCGGCGCCGCGCTCCGGATCGGCAAACACGAAGTCGAGCGCGGCGAGCGCCTGGCCGACCCGTGGATCGCCCGAGGCGTGGAGCCCGCGCTGCTCGGCGGTCTTGCCGAGGACGAGCCGCCAGCGATCGATCCATGGCTGATCGGCGGGGTCGATCAGCTTCCCGCCTTGCTTCGCGGGACCCCTGAGCGGCGGCGGCGGCCTGGGCGCCCCCTTGGCGGGTCTGGCAGGTCGCTTCGCCATCAGAACGTCCACTCCTTCATGATCGCGGCGACCTGTCCGTCGATCTTCGCGAGGTATGCGGCGGCGCCGGCCGACGTCGCCGGCCGCTCGGTGATCTGCTCGTCGTCGGCGAGGCCGTAGCGCACGGCCACCCGATCGGCGAACGACAGCCGCTGGCGCTCGTGCAGCCGCTCGAACGCGTTGCGGACCTTGGGCAGGAGGGTCATGAAGTCCTCCCACGGGGCGGCGCGCAACAGCTCGTCGATCGCCTGGACCAGCGCGTCGGCGCCGAGCAGCATCGAGGTCTTCGACACCGCGAACGCACCGTCGAGGAACTCGCCGGCGAGCACCATCTTGGTCGGGTGCGACCTCGCGAACGCGGCGACCCGAGCCGCGAGGTCCGCGGGATCGATCTCGCGCAGCTCCGTGAGGATGCCGGCGAACGCGCCCTGCATGAACGGCACGGTCGCGGCGAGCGCGGCCGCCTTCACGCTGTCGGAGAACAGCGACCGGTCGAGCTCCAGGTCGCCGGACAGCACGGCCTCGGCGAGCGACTTGAGGTGCCCGAGCGTGGTCTCCTGCTGGTCGGTCGGGATCGCGCCGATGTCGCCGATCGCGAGGCAGGCGCGGCCGTAGGCGCGGCCGGCGAGGTCGGCGATCGCGCTGCGGCCGAGCTCGCGCTGGATGGCGAGCCGATCGAGGACGATGAGGTGGACGAGCGCCTCGCACTGGGAATGGAAGTGGCGGTCCTCGTCGATCGCCGCGCCGGCGGCGGCCGCGAGCTTTCCGACCACGTGCGGCAGCTGCATGCTGACCGACTCGCGCAGCCGCTTGCACGTGTTCCCGGCGTGCCGCTGCTCCTTGGCGACGTCCTCCTCGAGCTGCGCCATCGCGGCGGCCTCGATCGTGTCGCCGTAGAGGTTCTTCTCGATCAGCTGCGGCTCGATCTTGGGCGACCACGCGAGCCGCCACTTCTCGCGGAACAGCGTGGTGCCGTCGCCGGTCGCCTTGCCCTCGAGCTCGCCGAGCGGGACCTCGAGCTTCTGCAGGCGGTGCAGCAGCGCCGAGCGCCGAGCGCCCTGGTCCTCGCGCAGATCGAGGGTCAGCGCGAGCCGCTTCTCCTTGCCCATGACCTCGCCGAGGTCGAGTGCATCGAGCTGCGCGTGGAAGTCGTGGACGATCGGGAGCCGGCCGAGCTCGGGCGTGACCCGCCCGATCGCGGTGCCGACCTCGGCATGGATCATCGCCCTGGCGAGCCCACGGCCCTCCTCCTCGAGCCGGCCCTTGACGCAGCACGAGACCAGGGCGTCGCGGATGTCGTCGAGGATCGGCGCCGGGCGGCCGCGCAGCGCGGCGAGCATGCGCGCATGCTGGGTCACCGAGATCGCGTCGGCGCTCGACAGCACCTCGCCGTTCTTGCGGCCGCGGGCGAGCACCGAGGTCACGTGCTCGACCATCGCGCCCACCCACGGGTCATCCTCGGCGTGCTCCCACACCGACTGGTAGAACCTCGGCGCGCGGTTCGCGGCGCCGTAGCCCGATAGCTCGCTGACCCGGAAGTACGAGTACGGCACGACGGTGGCGAGGCAGGTTCCGCCGGGGATGGCGGGCGGCGCCTGGGTGTCGGCGCGATCCAGGAACAGGTGGAACCCGCCACACACGACCATCGCGTCCTTGGCGGAGAGCTCGCGCTTGGCGAGCTCGGCGGCGATCGCGCGCTTCATGAACCGCTCGCGCGCGAGCGTGCCGTCGTTGACCAGCCGCTCGGGCGACGCCGTCGCGCGGACCGCGGCACAGAAGTACGCCAGGTCGCGGCGGAACTCCTCGTGGGACGCGTGGCGGTGGCCGATCTCGAACAGCGAGTCCCACGCCTCGTCCCACGAGCGGTAGCCGGCGACCTTGGCCATGGTCTGATAGAAGCTCGACTCGACGACGATCGACTCCCACGAGTGCTCGTGCGCGGCCGTGGGCTCCGGGGTGACCGCGGGCGGGGAAGCGGCGACGACGTCGCCATCGTCGTCGGCTTCGTCGTCGGCTTCGTCGTCGGCTTCGTCGTCGGCTTCGTCGTCGGCGTCCTGGGGCGCCACGGCGGGCGCGGCCGCGGCCGGTGGCTTGTAGTCCTCGGGATCGATCAGCGCGTGGCTCGGCAGATCGATGAACACGGTCGCCGCACCGAGCGTGGCCGCCTCCTTCATGGCGACGTACTCCGGCGAGTACGGCAGGAGCGGATACCAGACCGGGAACCGCGGCGGGATGTCGGGCGCCGCGCTCGCGATGCCGGCGAGGCCGAGCACGTTGCCGTCGTCGCGGAAGCTCGAGTACAGCGCGACCGGTGGCTTGGTCTTGGCGTCGACGATGTACGGGATGAGGTCGCTCGCGTGCGCCGGGCCCTCGATCATGACGAGCTTGGGCTTGCGCGCGCGGATCGCGGCGCGCAGGTGACGCGCGGCGGCCGGCGAGTGATGGCGCACCGGAAACCAGTAGAGGTCCTCGGCGAGCACACGATCGGCGCGCTCGCGGACCTCGTCGATCTCGAGGTCTATCATCTTCCCGCTTTGATTCGCGGAATCCCTATGCTCGCTCACGACGCGCTCGCCACCGCCTTCATCGCCGCGTCGTGGAAGCTCTTCCAGCTCGCGTCCTTGGCGCCGCGCTTCTTGGCGACCAGTGACAGGTACTCCTTGAACACCTGGAGGTCGGCGAGGTCCTCCTTGACGATCGAGCCGACCAGGTTCTGCGCGACCTCGGCGACGCCGACCGCGCCCGAGCCGAAGTAGCGGGCGTAGATCGCCGCATCGAGCGCGACACCTATCGCCTCGGCGGTCGACAGCGTCGTCGACGGCTTCGGGAAGCTCTGGCCATCGGCGGTCGTGCCGTTGCGCATCTCGCGGAACACGGTCGCGAGCACGGTGAGCACCGACTCCTCGAGCTTGGCCGGGATCTTGTAGCGCTCGAGCAGCTCCTTGCTGCGCTCGCGCACGATCGCGATCTCGGTCTTCTGATCGCCGACGATCGGGATGTGGATGTAGTTGAAGCGGCGCTTGAGCGCGGCCGACAGCTCGTTGACGCCCTGGTCGCGCGAGTTCGCCGTCGCGATCACGTTGAAGCCAGGCCTGGCGAACACCATGTTGGCATCGGGCAGCTCGGGCACCGCGATGTTCTTGTCGGAGAGGATCGAGACCAGGCTGTCCTGGACGTCGGGCACGCAGCGGGTGATCTCCTCGAAGCGCACCAGGCCGCCCGAGCGCATCGCGACCATGGTCGGCGACGGGATCATGTTGTCGGGCCGCGGCCCGTCGGCGATCACCCGCGCGACGTTCCACGAGTACTTGATCTGGTCCTCCGTCGTGCCGGCCGTGCCCTGGATCGTCAGGGTCGAGCAGCCGCTGATCGCCGCGGCGAGGTGCTCCGACAGCCAGCTCTTGCCGGTGCCCGGCTCGCCGATCAGGAGCAAGGCGCGCTCGCTCGCGAGCGTCACGATCGCACGCTCGACCAGCGAGTCGTCGCCGAAGAACTTGCGGGTGATCGCGACCTCGACGGTCTTGCCGTCGATCGTCGCCTTGAGCGGCTTCGGCGTGCCGGCGATGTACGCCAGCACCGAGCGCGGCGACAGCTTCCAGGCGCTCGGTGGCGTGTCGCCGTCGTGCTGCTTGAGCGCGGCGAGCTGGGCCGCGAACTGCACCTCGGCGGGCTCGCGGAGCATCTCGGTCTTGTCCTTGGGGTCCTTGGCCATGGCTCGCTCCGTCAGGTCGTGAAGTCCAGCGTCTTCATCAGGGCGGCGAGATCGATCTTCTCGCTCGAGATCATGAGGTGTCGGGGCCCGGCGGCGGTGATGACCGTCAGCGGCTGGAACACCAGCCGTGCCATCTCGTAGTGCACGAGGCCGTACAGCGGCGGCTTGTGCTTGGCCTTGCGCACGTCGGCGAGCGACTCGCGCAGCTCGGCGCCGTCGGGGCCGTTCGACACCACCGCGTCGAGCTCGAGGCCGCTCGCGCGCAGCGGCATGACCTGCTGCTCGGCGCGGAACGGGTTGGGCGCGGCCGCGCCGAGCTCGTAGTCGGTGACCACGATCTCTTCCTGGAGCTCGACCTCGAGGTCGAGCGGGCTGATCGCGTGGGTGGCAATGCGCTCGAGCGCGCGGTCCTTGTCCCACGTCACGAGCTCGGACCAGCGATCGAACGGCGCGCCGGCGGTCACCGTCGACTTCGGACCGAGCATGAGGCGGCCGTCGGCGGTGATCGCCGCGTCGGCGATCGTGATCCGCCGGCCGTCGAGCAGGATCTTGGGCGTGAACTTCTGCGGCTGCGGCAACATCAGAAAAGCCTCGGCCGGCACGTTCTTGCGCGCGCCGAACACGCACGACCACACGAGCCGGGTGCCCAGCGGCACGCCGGGCGCGTCCCCGAGCGTACGCATCCGGAACTCGAACGCGGCCGAGCCGTCGAGCAGCGCGCGCTTCTGGACCGCGATCACCGCCGCGGTCACCGACTTCACCGGCTGCAGCGTCGACTGCAGCAGCAGGCGCGAGATCGCCGCGTGGTTCGATCCGGCGATCGCCTCGCGCAGCCCGCGCGCGAGCAGCCAGGTCCGGTTGAGGAAGAAGGCGAGCCGGCGGGCCGAGAAGTGCTCGCTCTCGGCGAGGAACCGGCCGCACTCGTCGGTGACGTAGCGCAGCGAGGTCGCGAGCCGCAAGAGCTTGAGCCGCGACGCCTCCTTGAAGCTCGCCCCGAGCTTCTCGAGCGTGGCCTTGGTCGCGGTGGTGAGGCCGGAGCCGATCAAGCCCTCGATCAGCGACGCCAGCTCCTCGAGCACCGGCACGAGCGCGGTGTCGGGTGCGCTGGTGGCGGTGGTTGCCGGCGGTGCCGCGGCCGAGCCCGCGCGCTCGGGCGGCGCGGCTTCACCACGGGGGGCTTTGTCCCCCAGCGACGCGCGCGGCGCGTCGAACGCCTCCGCCGCCGCGTCGAGCGACAGCACGCGCTCGAACACGCGGGCGGCGGTCTGGGCGCGCAGCAGCGCGCGCGCGGCACCGACGTCGCGCTCCTTGATCGCGTGGACCAGCGCCGAGATAAGCCCGGCGAGGTACGCGGCACCGGCCCGCGCAAGCTCGTCGCCGAGCGTCGCGAGCCGGCGGGTGTCATCGAGCCCGGTCGACTCGAGCCCGCGCACGATCAGATCCTCGAACGCCTGCTGCAGCGCGAACAGCGTCGCGGCGACCTCGGCGCGCTCCTGGATCAACTGCGTCGTCATTGCGTTTCGTTCGCTCGCGGGCCTCGCGCTCCCAGCGCGTCTGCCGCGCTCACTCACAAGGCGTAGTAGTCCTCGGGAATCGTCTCGGTCGGGCGCCAGTCGACCTCGCCGGCCTCGGCGCCCTTGAAGCGCACGAACGTCGCGGTCGCGGCGTCCTTGTCGAGCGCCGGCTTCTTCTTGCGGCTGGCGCTGGCCCACGTGTTCGCGAGCGTCGGGTCGAGCTCGCCCGACTGCGCCAGGCCGATCGCGAGCACGAGGATGTGCTTGCACAGCGCGCCGCGCAGGCCACCGCAGTGGTTGAGGTTCTGCGTGCAGCAGAAGAACCCGCCGTCCTTGCCGAGCCGGCACGCGTAGACCAGATCCGCGTCGGTCTGGCTCTTGACCACCCCGGTCACGTGCTCATCGGTCACCGACGAGAACAGCTGGAATCGCTCCGCGCGCAGCATCTTGGTCACCTTCGACATCCGCGATGCATCGGTGCTCGCCGTCAGCTTCTTGATGAAGCCCGGCAGATCGATCGTCGCCGGCTTCGCGGGCGTCGTGCCACCCGTCGTCACCACCTTCTTCGTCATGACGGGGAAACCTTGCACGAGGGCGCCGCGGGCTCAAGTGCTATGGTGCGCGCGACGACCTGCTCGGCCGTCAGGACGCGCGCGAGCGCATCACGTCCCCGAGCGCGCGAGCATGCGGCGCAGCGCCGTGACGCTCACGGCGTGGCTCGTGTTGTACGTCGCGACGATGGCTGCGTTTGTGTCAGCCGGCGCCGTGTAGATCCGCGCGAAGCTGACGACGCCGATCACCTCGCCGAGATCGTTGAACACCGGGCCACCGCTCATGCCGGGCTGCGCGCGGATGCCGAGCTCGAAGATCCGCGCGCGCGCGTCGCTCCCGCGAAACCGATTGACGATGCCGCGATCGACGAGCAGGTTCTCGTGGAACGAGATGTCGCGCTCCGCGAACGGAAACCCGATCGCGACCACCGGCTCGCCGACCTCGACGAGCTCCGAGAACCCGAGCCGCATCGGGCGCGTGGCGACGGCGCGCGGCAACATGATCAACGCGACGTCCGCGCCGCTCGGATCATCCGCGACGATGCGGGCAGCCGGGAAGTCGGTTCCGCCGATGCTGACGACGATGTCGCGATCCTCCGCGATGACGTGCTTCGCCGTGGCGACCACGCGATCCGAGACGAGAAAGCCGCTGCCCGTGCCTGTCGGCGTCTTGATCCAGCAGATGCTCGGTTTCGCGCGCCGGCAGAACTCGTTGAGCCGCTCGAAGTCCGGGCGCTCGGTCGCGAGGACACGGGCGCAATCCGCGAACGCCGCGCGATAGCGCTCGCGATCTCCGATCGCGGCGATGCTCGCGAGCACGGCTTCCCATAGCGACGGCGGATGGTCTCCCGCTCCGAGCTCGTCGAACGCACGTAGCGCCGCGACGTGATCTCCGGCCGCGTGACACGACGCGAAGCGCTTCTTCGGATCGCGTTGCGTCTGCCCGATCCGCGCGAGCGTCGCCGACCAGCCTGCGAGCCGATCGTGGATCGTGCGGACGTCGCACGTTGCCTGGCGCGCGCGCTCGAGCAGCTTCGTCGTGTGATCGAGCGACGCACTCGCGTCGAGGCTCGCGATCTCGCGCATCAGGTTCGTGACCCGGTCCCTCGCGAGCGTGGCATCCGCCTCAGTCTCGGCGCGCCTGCGGAACATCTCGACGAGCACGAGCTCGTCCTCGGGCGTCGGCGCGAGCTCGATGCGCGCCGCCTCGTACACGGTGAGGCGCTGGCTCCACGCCGCGAAGCTCGCCGCGATGTCGCGCGCCCCGAGCTCCGTCTTGACGAGCGCGAGCCCGCGGACCGCCTCGCCGATGCGCTCGCGGGCGATCGCATCGGTGCGATCGGACGAGAACCGTGCCGAGAGCTCGCTGCGCTCGCGCGGCGATAGCATCGTCGTGTCCTCGATCCGGATCGCGTTCGTCTTCTTCGTCGCTTTGTCGACCGCGGTCACGGCGAGCACGCCGCTCGCGTCGATCTCGAACATCACCGCGATCTGCGGAGTGCCCTTCGCCGCAGGCGTGATGCCCTCGAGGAGGAACTCGCCGATCTTGACGTTGTCGCCGGCCTTGGCGCGTTCGCCCTGGTACACGCCGACGCGCACGGTCGGCTGGTTGTCCTCGGTGGTCGTGTAGATGGCGCTCGCGCGCGTCGGGATGGTGGTGTAACGCGCGATGTGCTTCGAGAATTCGCCGCCGAGCACCTCGATCCCGAGCGAGAACGGCACCACGTCGAGTAGCAGCGCGTCGTCGATGACGCCGGCGAGGATCGCGGCCTGGATGCTCGCGCCTCGCGCGACCAGCGTGCGCGCATCGTCGACTTCGACCGCCTCGAGCTCGAGCGCCGCGGCGACCGCCTTCACGATGATCGGCGACAGCATCTGGCCACCGACCGGCACGAAGCCGCGCGGCGTGCGGCGGTTGTCACGGAGGTGCTTCTTGCACTCCGCGCACGCCTCGCGCAGCGGTGCGAGCACCGGCGCGAGCGTCGCGGCGAACTCCGCGGCGGTGAGCGTCACTTCGAGGTCGCGCTCCATGAAGCCGGGCAGCGCGTACCGCCCCTCCGACTTCGACGACAGCTGGATCTTCAGATCTTCCGCTGCAACGAGCAGGCGGCGCCGCGCGAGCCCGGACTCCGGCACCTCGAGGCCGTATTGCTTCTCGATCTTGCGGACGAGTCCCTCGGCGATCGCGCGATCGAGATCGTTGCCGCCGAACTCGTTGTTGCCGAACACGGCCTCGACCTCGTACACGCGATCGCCGACCTCGAGCACCGAGAGGTCGAGCGTGCCGGCGCCGAGATCGACGACGACGACCGACTCCGCGGCCTTGTTCGCAGGTCGTGCGACCATGCAGGCGGCCGTCGGCTCGTGCACGAGGCGACCGAGCTTGACGCCCGCGATCTCGCACGCGTCGCGCGTCGCCGACTTCTGCTTGTAGCCGAAGTGCGCGGGGATCGTGACGACGACGTTCGGCAGCGAGACCTCCGTCACGTGCTTCGCGCTTGCCTCGGTGATCCACACCTCTGGAACGCCGCCGAGCTCGGCGGTCGCCAGCTCGGCGGCGCGCGCCTCGATGCGCTTGCGCACGAACGTCTCGATGATCGTGCGGCCGTGCACGATCAAGCGCGCGGCCATCTCCTCGGGGCGATAGTGGCGCTCGCCGACGCGAAACTTGCGATCGCTGCCCATCTGGCGCTTGCTCGCGACGATCGCGCCGCGCAGCCCCGTGCGCACGAGCTCCTCGGCGCCGAGCCCGATGATCTCGTTGCCCGCGGCATCGAACGCGATCGATGATGCGAACTGCGCGCGCCCGTTGCTCTCGCAGATCACCGGCCTCTTCAGCACGCTATCGTAGACCGCAACGACGCACTTCGAGGTACCGAGGTCGAAGCCCCAGGTTGACGCAAAGCGCTTCGTGATCTCCTCGCGGGCGCGCGCGAACAGCCTGGCCGCGATGGCATCGAACTGTGGGCGATCGCGGGCGACCGCCGTGGCGCCATGTGCGACCAGCGCATCGTGCAGGTCCTTCGCGAGCTGCGTTGCCTCGGGGCTCGCGAGGAACCGCGCCGACCGCGCGGTCAGCTTCGCATCGTCCGGTCGCCTGTGGATCGCGTCGGCGAGCGCGCGCCCGAACGTGTCGATCGAACCGGCACGCACGGTGAGCCGGAGGTAGTCGTCGGAGAGCACCGCGCGCTCGGCGCCGAGTTGCTCGAACACGGCCGCGGCGGCCTCCTCGAACGCACTCGCCGCCTCGTACGCGCGGATCGCCTCGTCGAGCTTGCCGAGCCGCCGGTACAGCCGCGCCGCGCCGAGGTGATCGCCGGCCTCTTCCTTGAGGCGAGCCATCCGCGCGCGCACGTCCGGCGTGGTGGCGCCCGCGCCGAGGACGCGCACCGCTTCGCCGAACTGCTCGTCGCGCTCCCACAGCAGCGCCGCTTGCAGCCGATCGCCGGCGCGCTCCGCGAGCTCCGCGCCGGTTCCGATCTCGCCGATCGACGCCTCGAGTCCGCTCCATTCGAGCAGCACGCTACGCGCGTTGTCGCCGGCGCGCGTGACCTCGTCCGCGAACTCGGCGCGCGCCGTCTCGACGGCACTCGCGGCGATGCGCTCGGCGCGATCGAGCCGCGCACGAACCGCCGCATTCGTGGAGACCGCGCGGCGAAATCGGGCGACGACCTGGCGCGCGCGGCGGACCGCCTCGGCGCGCTGCCGCGTATGTACGAGCTGCGCGATCGCGGGCTCGCAGTGATCCGTGAGCCGCGCGAGCGCGCCGGTATCGGCATCCGCGCACAACTCGAGGGCTTCGAAGTATTCACCGAGCTGCTCGTGACAGCGCGCTTGCTTCGCCGCGTGACCCGCCGTTCGATAGTGTCCGAGCGCGGCGCGGGCATCGGTCGGCTCGACGAGCTCGCCGGCGGCCTCGTGCGCGGCGCGCAGCGAGCTGTCGTCACCGAGCAAGGTTGCGAGCGCGATCGCGGGAAACACTTCCTCGTACGAGCGGGCACGGAGGCAGCACGCGAGCGCGGCGCGACGCTCCTCGGTGGTCCTCGCGAGCGCCGCGGCGCGCTTGGCACGCCCGCGCGCGAGCTCGATCGCGAACAGCTCGGGCAGCAGCTCGGCATGCTGCTCGAGGAACGCGAGCCAGCCGGGATGGTTCGTGAACGAGTGCCGCGCGACGAACGCGGTCAGCGCGGCCTCCACCATCGATCGATCGAGGATCTCGAGCGTGCGGCAACGTTCGAGGTACGCAAGCAAGGCGTCGCGATCCGCAGCCGCGGCACACGTGGTCGCGATCGCTCCAGCGACCGCGTGTTGGATCTCTCGGATGCGCAACCGCGACGCGATCTCGAACGCGGCCTGGCGACCGGCATCGCCGTCGCGCGCGAGCTTGCTGAGCCACGCGTCGTCGAGCGGAAACGCCTCGCCGTACGTGCCGTCAGGAATCGCGCGATCATGCGCCGTCACGATCCGGAACGCCTCGTGCGTGTCGATGCGCGCCGCGAGCCGGACGAGCCGGCCGTAGCGGCGCGCGAGGATCAGGTCGCCAGTCACTGACGCGCTGGCGAGCCGCTCGAAGCCCACGACCGCGCGGCGGAGCCGTCGCTTGCGCCCGCCCGCGAACAGATCGGCGAGCGCATCGATCAGCTTGTCGATCGGACCAGCGGAGCGTCGCGATGCGCGCACGACCTGAACCGCCGACCCAGCCATAGGCCCCTCAGAGTATCCTCTTCGGTCCCAGGACTCCAGATGGATGCTTCAGACGTCAGGACCGCGCGGATGATCTTCTCCGCCGCCTGGGAGCACAGATACATCGCGTTGCGGTTGCCGGTGGTCGAGAGCTGGCGGGCACCCGCGAGATCCTCGCTCGCGATCCGCAAGTAGCTCGCGACCAGGATTTCAGCGCTCATGCAGCAACACACCGTCGTTCGCGACCGAGTACGCGAGCGTATTGGGCGTCCCCCGGAATTCCGCGAACTCGCTCGCGCGCCACGGGATCACATCGGCCCGCACCCCGCATGCTCGGCGCAGCCGGCGACCTACCCCAGGATCCAGCTCGTCATCCTCGGTCCGGTCATCGACGACGACGAACAGATCCCAGTCGCTGTCCGGCGTCGAGTCCCCGCGCGCGCGGCTACCGAAGAGCCATACCTGCAGCGGGTTCCAACGTGCGACAATCCGATCGAGCAGGGATCGGATTGCCGCGACATCGACGTGTCGCGTGGTAACCACGACGGCTTCCGTCGCCATGATGATGATCCTAGCACCCGGCGCTCGGTTCGGCGGGGCGACCTCGCGGCGGAGACCCGTCGGCGTTTGCGGCTCGCGATCCGGCGCTACGCGCGGTCTGCAACGAGCCGCGGCGGCAGCCGCCGCCACCTCGGCTCCGCGCATGCGTACCCGGCGCACGAGCAGCAAGGTGGCACCGAACCCGGCGCTGCGCGTGGTCACCAGCGATGCGGCGGGCGCAGTGGCAACGGGGCCGACCCCGGCACCCGGATCCCGACACCTGGATCCGCAGGATGCTCGGCGCGGCACCCGGATCCCGACACCTGGATCCGCAGGATGCTCGGCGCGGCACCCGGATCCCGACACCTGGACCCGCAGGATGCTCGGCGCGGCACCCGGATCCCGACACCTGGACCCGCGGGATGCTCGGCGCACGTGGCAGCCACGTGGCAGCCGAGATGACGTCGAGAGCGGGAACCTCCGTGCTTCCTGCCGTTTAGATCGTGCGAATGGGGGGACTCGAACCCCCACGGTGTTACCCACTGGTACCTGAAACCAGCGCGTCTACCAATTCCGCCACATTCGCATCCCGAGCCGGTGCTCGGAGACGCCGTACAGATGCCATAGCTGCTCCCGGATCACAAGCGCCAGGTGCGGGAGTGGGTGGGCTGAATGAGGTTTTTTCCTTGTCAGGGCAAGGAGTTGGTGGCGGTCCCGGCTTTACTCGTCGGTCCGGGAGGGTCTACTATCGGGGAGCGGTACTTCGAGTCTGCGATGGCAAAGCTGATCGTTATCTCCGGGGACGAACGGCAGGAGTTCGAGCTCGCTGCGTTCAACACGATCGGCCGGCATCCCGACAACACGATCCAGATCCTGGATCGGATCATCTCGAAGGAGCACGCCCAGATCCAGCGCGCCGCGGACGGCCGGTTCCTGCTGCGCGATCTGCGGTCGCTCAACGGCACGTTCATGCGCGGCGAGCGGGTCGCCGATCACTACCTGAGCGACAACGACGAGTTCACGATGGGCTCGACCCGGATCATCTTCGTCGACAAGCCCAAGGTCGACGACGTCCTCCAGCGCGTCACGATCGCGCCGGGGCTGACCGAGAGCCACATCCGCGGCCGGATCCAGGCCAACACCGGCGACTTCATGCCGGAGCGGCAGATCGCCGACGAGAAGAACCTGCGCCGCGACTACGAGCGCCTGCGCATCGGCCACGAGCTCGCGCGCGCCGTCGGCAGCGAGCTCGATCTCGACAAGCTGTTGCCCAAGATCCTCGACAAGGCGTTCGAGCTGGTTGGCGCCGATCGCGGCGTCATCCTGCTCATGGACGACAAGGGCGAGCTGTCGCCGCGGTTCGTCAAGACCCGCAGCGGCAAGAGCGATCCGAACATCGTGCTGTCGAAGACGGTGATGGCCGAGGTCACGACCAACCGCGCCGCCGTGCTGTCGTCGGACGCGACGATGGACGCGCGGTTCTCCGGCGCGCACTCGATCATCATGCAGGGCATCCGCTCGACGATGACGCTGCCGCTGCTCCACGCCGGCGATCTGCTCGGCATCATGCACCTCGACTCGCTGTTCACGTCGAACGCGTTCACCGAGAAGGACCTGCAGATCTGCACCGGCATGGCCGCGCAGGCCGCGATCTCGATCCAGAACGCGCGGCTCGCGACGCGGATCGAGAAGGAAGCCCAGACCCGCGCGCAGATCTCGCGGCTGATCCCGCCGTCGGTCGTCGAGCAGGTGCTCAAGGGCGAGCTCACGATCGAGAAGGGCGGCCGGCAGACCGAGGTGACGATGCTGTTCTCCGACATCCGTGGGTTCACCACGATGTCGGATGGCCGCCCGCCGCAGGAGATCGTCAACACGCTCAACGAGTACTTCGAGGTGATGGTCGACATCCTGTTCAAGTACTCGGGCACGCTCGACAAGTTCGTCGGCGACGAGATCATCGGCCTGTTCGGCGCGCCGATCGCGCTCGACGACGCGCCGTTCAAGGCGGTGGCGTGCGCGCTCGCCATGCTGCAGGCGCTCGAGGAATTCAACCGCACGCGCGCCGCCGAGAACCAGGCCGCGATCCGGATCGGCGTCGGGATCAACACCGGCAACGTGATCACCGGGTCGATCGGCTCGACCCGCGCGCTGCAGTACACCGCGATCGGCGACGCGATGAACGTCGCGTCGCGCCTGGTCAACGTGGCGGGCTCCGGCGAGATCATCGTGTCGGAGGACACCTACCGCCACGTCGCCGGCCGGGTCGAAGCGACCGCGCTGCCGCCCGTGAAGGTCAAGGGCAAGGCGGAAGAGCTCAAGGTGTTCCGCATCACCGGCCTGCGCAATATCCTGACCCCGGTCCCCGCCGAGTGGTCGGGACCGACCAAGACCTAGGCGGCGACCGCAAACGCTCGCGCCCGAGGCCTCGTGCGCAAACGATCAGGGTGAGCGCGCCCTGCGTGCGTACGCCACGCGACACGCCGGTGCGGTGACGGCGCAGGGACTCCGATCCCGCCGGCGCGCTTCGAGCGCCGCCCCGTTCCTGCCCCTGCTCAGCCCGCGATCGTCAGCCCCATCTGGGCGCGCACGGTGAAGAACTCCTCGGAGATCGAGTACAGCACGAGCTCCTTGATCTTGTCCTTCACCTGCGGACCGCCGACGACGACCGGCTCGGCCGAGACCATGCGGGCGGCAACCTCGAGATCGCCGCACACCACGAACCCGGCGCGATGCGAGGTCGCGTCGACCGCATGACCCCACTTCGCGAGGTTGATCTCGGGCGCCGCTTGCACGAAGCGCGCGACCACCGCGCCCAGCTGCTCGAGCACCTGCGGCGGCGTCCGCTTCTGCATGTCCGGCAGGTACTGCTGGACCAGCTGCACCATGTCGGGCGGCACCGGGAACCGCGGCTGCACCATGACGATCGCCGAGAGCACCACCACCTTGAGCTCGGTGTTGGTCGGGAGCAGCATCTTCAGGTAGTACTCTGGCCGCATGAACGCGAGCCGGCGCGCCGACAGGAACGCGATCTCGCGCTCCGACTTGCCCTGCAAGAGGTGCGGGCGCACGACGAACGACGGGCACAGCTCGGTCTTCTCGATCGCGTTGGCGAGCTGGATGTCGGCGGGCTTGTTGTCCTCGACGAGGAACACCTCGGGCAACGGCACGTTGAGGACCTGCGCGACGTAGTAGAACAGCTTCGAGAACATCAGCGGATCGCCCTGCAGCTGGCGGCGGTCCTTGCGCTTGATGCCGAACTCCTTGTGCGGGAACGCCTTCATCGCGGCGACGCCCTGCCAGCTCGCCCCGAAGATCGCGCTGATGTAGCGGTTCTCGTCGGGGTGGATGAGCTTGCTCCAGGTGTCGGGGCTCATCACGTTCTTCGCCTTGACCAGGCCGCGCGGCTTGTACTGCTCGTAGAACTGCAGCTCGTCGGGGTCGGCCTTCTTCAAGAACGCGAGCGTGTTGCACACGCACCAGGTCTTGTCGTACTGGTGCGCGTCCATGTAGATGCGGCGCAGCGCCTTGTACGAGTCGTACTTGAACGGCTCGTTGCGCAGCATCCGCATGTGCTGCTCGACCGCCTTGTCGGTGTAGTCGGGGCCCGCCACCAGGTACAGCTCGGCCAGGATCTCGGCGCGGTCGGTGCCGTCGGGGCGCATCTCGTTGCGCGGATCGAGCTGCTGCGCGATCTCGTACGTCTTGGTCGCCGACTCGTAGTGCTTGAGCCGCGAGCGATAGATCTCGCCCAGGCCGTCGAACAGGCCGACCTGGATCTTGTGGAACGTCGGCGAGCCCTGCTTGGGCATCCGCTTGATCATGTCGCGGTACGCGCGCTCCTGGGCCTTCCAGTCGCGCTTGGTCGTCAGCACCTTGTCGATCGCCTCGAACGACTTGAGCGCGCGCGGGATCATCGCCTCGGGCAGGCGCTCGGTGTTCTCGAAGAAGCTGTCGAGCGCCTTGTTGTAGTAGTCGACCGCCTCGTCGAGCGACTTGAGCTCGTCGCGGCACACCGTGGCGGCGGCGTGGTAGTACGCGCCGCGGCGCACCGTGTCGGGCTCGAGCGCGATGAACCGCTCGATCGTCTCGACCGCCTTCTTCCACTGCTTGGTCTCGGTGTAGAGGTCGAGCACCTTCTGCAGGAGCTGGTGATCCTCCGGCGAGACCTCGAGCGCCTCGAGGTACGCCGTGGTCGCCTTCTGCGGGTTCTGCAGCTTGTCGTGGTAGATGCCGCCGATGTCATCGAGCAGCTGGGTCTTCTCGCGCGACGCGGCCGTGGCCATCAGGCCGCGCATCGCGTGCACCACGGCCTCCCAGTCGCCCTGCTGCTGCTGCAGCTCGATCACGGCCTCCAGCGTGTCGCGGTGGGTCGGATCGATCTCGAGCGCCTTCTCGAACATGTTGAGCGCCTTCTTGCGCTCACCCAGGGCCTGGCGAACCATGCCGAGCCGGTTGTAGATCCGGACGACGTCGGACTCGCCCTGGCCGTCGCGGTGCTGGACCAGGATCGTCTGGTAGATCTTTCCAGCGCCCTCGTAGTCCGCCATCTTGAACAGCAAGTCGGCGCGGCCGACCAGCGTCGGCAGGTACGTCGAATCGATGTCGTAGGCGGCCTTGTAGTAGCCCACGGCCTTCTGGAAGTCACCCAGCTCGTCGGCGGTGCGGGCCGCGCGGTAGTACAGCTCGTTGAGCTCGCGCGGATCGGCATGGAGCTGGCCGACCTTGCGGCACAGCATGTCGATCACCGGCGACAGCTCGGTCCACTGCTGCGCTTCGAAGTACAGATCGGCGAGCGGCCGGCCGGCCTCGACGTGCTCGGGATCGAGCGCGATCACGGCGGCATAGAGCTGCTTGGCCGCGTCGTCCTGGTTCAGCTTGTCCCGGTAGATCCGGGCCGACTCGAACAGGAGGCGGACCTTGTCGATCGCGACCGCCGTGTAGCTCTCCGCGCGCACCATCATCTGGGCGGCCTTGAGCCAGTCACCGCGATCGCTGTACTGCTTGGTCAGCGCCTCCATCGTCGGCACGTGCCCCGGATCGATGGCGAGCGCGCGCAGCAGGTTCGCCTCGGACGCGTCGGCATCCCCGAGCTGGCCGTACTGGATCCGGCCCATCCGCCAGTACAGATCGACCTGCTTGCGCGCATCGTCGGACAGCTGGGTCAGGTGCGCCATCATGTCGACCGCGCGATCCCACTCGCTGATCTTCTCGTACAGCCGGCCGAGCGCGTCGAGCGCGCGTTGCTCGTCGGCATCGAACTGCAAGACGTCGCTGTACGCCTCGATCGCGCGATCGATGTCAGACAGGTTCTGGTCGTACGTGATGCCCATCGCGACGTAGAGGTCGACGCGCGTCTGCACGTCGGTGGTCGCCATGATGTGGTTGCGGTAGGTCTCGACCAGCGCCTCCCACTTGCCGGCCTGCTGGTAGATGCGCGCGAGCTCGCGGTACGCGTTGTAGTTGCGGTTGTCGAGCGCGACGATCTTCTCGAGCGACTCGGCGGCGCGATCGAGCTTGTTGAACCGCTCCTCCCAGGCGGCGGCCATGCGCTCGTACAGCGCGATCTGCTCGCTGTCCGAGGGCGAGGCGTCGAGCTGTGCCTCGAGGACCTCGAGGTACTTCTCCGACTGGTTGGTCTTCTCGTACAGCTGCTCGAGGGCGCGCAGCGCGACGAGGTTCGTCGGATCGGGCTGGAGCACCGCCTGGTAGGCGTTGATCGCCTGGCCCGCGTCGATCAGCCGGAGGTCCCAGATCTGCCCGATCTCGAGCCGGATCTTGACGATGTTGCCGTCGTCGGTCTCGAGCTCGGCGCGCCGCGTCAAGACGTCGATCAGCGGCTCCCACTGCTCGGTGCGGCGGTACAGCCGGTCGAGCGCGACCAGCGCGTTGCGCGACGTCGGCGCGTGGATCAGCGCCTGCTGGTAGGCGTGGATCGCGCCGCCCAGATCCTGCATCTGGCGCTCGAGCAGCTCGGCCAGCTGGATGTACAGCTCGGTCTTCTTGTCGGGCGCCTGCTCGACCGCGGCGTGGCGCTGCAGCGTCTCGATCAGCTCGCTCCACGAGCCGCGCTTGCGCTGCAGCTCGCCCATCCCGCCGAGCGCGCCGGTGTGGGCCGGATCGATCCGCAGCGCCTGTTGCACCGAGTGGATCGCGTACTCGAGGTGCGACAGGTGCTCGGCGTACCACCGGCCGATCTTGACCCACAGGTCGGCGGCCGAGCCGCGGTCCTCGCGCTCGAGCTCGTTGACCCGGTTGGTGTACTCGTCGAGCAGCTCCTGCCAGCGGTTGGTCGCCGTGGCGAGCCGCTCGAGCTCGTTGGCGGTCTGGTCGTGCGAGTAGTCGCGCTTGAACGCGGCCTGGAGCACGTAGAACGCCGATTCCTGATCGCCGATCTCGAACTCGTAGATCCGCGCGACCCGGTTCAGGATCTGGATCTGCTCCTCGACGTTGGGCCGCAGCTCGCTGCGCTCGAGCAAGACCTCGACGAGCTCGACCCACTTGTACTGCTGCGAGTAGATCGCCTCGAGCCGGTCGCTCGCGGTGGTGTTCGACGGATCCGAGGCCCGCACGCGCTCGTAGACCGCCGCGGCACGCGTGAGATCCTCGACCTTCTCTTCCCAGGTGGTCGCCGCCTGCACCAGCGTCTCGCGGCGCTGGATCTCGTCGTCGAGCACGAGCGCGCGCTTCTCGAGCACGTCGATCGCCTCTTCCCACCGGCCCTCGCGGGTGAACAACCCCTCGAGCGCGGCGAGCGCGCGGAAGTCGCTCGGGTCGATCGCGATCACGCGGCGCCACGCCTCGACGGCCTCGTCGACGCGGCCGAGCACGTCGCCTTCGAGCTGGCCGAGCTGCGCGAACAGCTCGATGGTCTCGGACTCGTCGATCGCATCGGCCATCTGACCGACATCGATGATCCGCCGCAGCGTCTGGGACAGCTCGTCCCACGACTGCGTGGAGCGGTACAGCCGCGCCAGCGAGCGCAGCGTCTCGAGGTCGTTGCCGTCGAGCCGATCCGCGGCGAGCCACGAATCGAGCGCGTTGCGCTCGCGCGACAGCTTGTCTTCCCACACCCGGCCGAGGTGCTTGTACAGCCGGATCTGCTCCTGCTCACCCTGCGTCGCCGCGATCTGGCGCTCGATGATCTCGACGAGCTCCTCCCAGCGCTCGCGGCGGGTGCACAGCTCGCCGAGCGCCTGCAGCGCCTGCGGATCCTCGCCGCGGATGTCGAGCACGCGGCCCCACAGCTCGATCGCCTTGTCCTCACCGAACCCGGGCACCTGCAGCGCCTCGGACGAGATCCGCGCCATGCGCGCGTAGATCCCGGCCATCTCCTCGTCGGCCTCGGCGCAATCGATCAGCTTCTCGTAGGTCTCGTACAGCTTCTGCCACGCCTCGCGGCGGAAGTGGATCGCCTCGATCGCCTCGAGCGCCCTGCGGTTGCGGCTCTCCTGGTCGAGCACCGCGACGTAGCAGGCCAGCGCCTGATCGAGATCGCCGAGCGCGTCCGAGAAGATCACGCCGCGCCGGAAGTACAGCTCGACCTGCTCGTCGGTGTCCTGCGTGACCTCGATGCGGCGGCGCAGGATCTCGGCGAGATCGTCGTACATCCCGGCGCCCAGGTAGAGCCGGTCCAGCGCGCCGAGCGCGCTCTCATCCTTGGGCTCGAGCTCGAGCACGCGCAGGTGGGTCTCCACCGCGCGGGCCGGATCGTGCAGCTCGAACTCGTACACGCGCGCCATGCGGAGCAGCGTCGCGCGCTTGACGTCCTTGTCCTTGGTGCCCTCGAGCGCGCGGGTGTACGCGGTGACCATCTCGTCCCACGCCGCGATCGCGTTCGCGAGCCGCTCGCTCTCCTCGATGGCGTGATCCCAGCGCGGATCCTCGACCAGGGCCTCGCTCCACCAGTGGAACGCCTTGGGCTGATCGTAGAGCTTGCCCTCGGCGAGCTCGGCCAGCCGCTGGTACATCGCGCTCCTGTCGGCGCCCGACAGCTTGGCGAGCGTGACCTCGTGGATCCCGTGCAGCTTGTGGTACTCGCCGGCCGCCTCGTAGAGCGGCTCGACGACCTGGCCGATCTCCATCTGGAGGTGGCCCTTGTGGAACATGTCCTCGAGCGCCGCCAGCGTCGCCTCGTGCCCGGGCTGGCCCGACAGGATCTCGCGGTAGACCTCGACGGCGCCCTTCCTGTCGCCGAGCTGGTCCTGCAGGGTCTGGCCGAGCCGGAACTGCAGCGCGCAGACCTCGGCATCGCCGTCGGCGAGCTGGATCTCGCGCCGCAGGATCTCGGTGAGCTGCGGCCACGCCGGGGTCGCGCTGTACAGCCGATCGAGCGCGAGCACGGCGGGCTTGTTGTCGAACTCGACGTCGAGGATCCGGCGATACACGGCGATCGCCTTGGCGACATCGCCGAGCTCCTGCTCCTGGACGCGGGCCAGCCGCGACCACAGGTCGACCTGGCGCGGCACGTCGAGCGCGGGCTCCGCCAGCGCCTCGTACAGCTTGGCCAGCGCGTCGAAGGTGTTGTTGATCTCGGCGAGCCGCTCGAGGTGACCGAGCGAGAGGTGGTTGCCGGAGTCGTCGCGCAGCGCACGTGCGTACGCGTCGAACGCGGCGCTCGTGTTGCCGATCATCTGCTCGTGCAGCCGCGCGATCCGGTGCAGGATCTCGACACGGGCCAGCGGATCGTCGTTGTGCGCGACCATGACCTCGAGCACGTCGACGAGCTTGGGGAACTCGCCGGTGGTCTCGTAGATCGGCTCGAGCACCCGCGCCGCCATCACCGGCTCGGTCTTGCCGTGGACCAGCCCGTCGAGCGCGTGCAGCGTCTCGGCGTGCTGCGGATCGATGTCGAGCGCCTCGCGGTAGCTCTCGATCGCGCGCGCGACATCGCCCAGCCGGATCTGCCACAGGTGCCCGATCCGGTACTTGAGCGCGACGGTCTCGCCGGTCGCATCGGCGAGCTCGACCTGGCGCTCGAGGTTGCCGAGCAGGTCGTACCAGCGCTCGGCCTGGCCGTAGAGCCGATCGAGCGACTGGATCGCCGGCAGCTCGTCGGCGTCGAGATCGAGGATGCCCTGGTAGGTCTCGATCGCCTTGGCGACGTCGCCGAGCTCGCGGTCGTAGACCTGCGCGAGCACGTACAGCATCCGCTTCTTGTCGTCCGGATCCTCGGCGAGATCGGCCTTCTTCGCGTAGACGTCCTTGAGCGGCTCCCAGCGGGCGAGCCGGACGTAGAGCCGCTCGAGCGCGTCCATCGCGACCATGTCGACGTCGTCGATCGACAGCACCTGCTGGAACGTCGCGATCGCCGCGTCGGCGTCGCTCAGGACCTCTTCCTCGATCTGCGCCGAGCGATAGAGCAGCGCCTTGCGCTGATCGACCTCCGGAATGATCTCGGACTTGCGCTTCAGCGCATCGACGAGCTTGGGCCAGTCGCCGGTGCGCTCGTGGATCGTCTGGATCGCGGTGACCGCCTCGATCGTCTGCGGCACCACCTGGAGGATGCGCTCGTAGGTCGTGACCGCGGACTTGTCGTCGCGGAGCTCGTGCTCCTGGATCTGGGCGCGGCGAAACAGCAGCGCGACCTTGAGATCCTCTTCCTGGGCCTCGTTGGCGACCTGATCATACAGCGCCGCCGCGTCGGGCCACTTGTCGAGCCCACGCGCGAGCCGATCGAGCTGGCGGTGGGTGACCTCGTTGCGCGGATCCTCGCGCATCGCGCGCGCGAACGTGGTGAACGCGGCGTCGGTGTCGTCGCCGCCGATCTCGTGGAGCTCGGAGATCTTGTGGAGCAGCTCGATCTTGCGCGCCGGATCGAACGCGTGGCGCGCCATGATCTCGTACACGCCGATCTGCTTCTTCCACTCGCCCCGCGAGCGATAGATCGGCTCGACGATGTTCGCGATCGTGAGCTCGTGCTCCGGGTTGCCGATCAGGCGCTCGAGCGCGGCGACCGCGTCGCGGTTCTGATCCTCGAGCTCGAGCACCTGGCGGTAGGTCTCCACCGCCGCGCCGGTCTCGCCCAGGTGGGTGTCGCGCAGCTGCGCCAGGCGCACCAGCAGCGCGACCTGATCGTTGGCGTTCTCGACCAGGGTCAGCTGGCGGCTGATGTTGTCGCCGAGATCGCGCCACGCGCCGCGCGCGACGTACAGCCGATCGAGCGCGCGCAGCGCCTTCATGTCGTCCGGAGCCTGGCCGAGGATCTCGATATAGGTCGCGATCGCTTCGTCCTGGCTGCTCAGCATCTCCTCGTGGAGCGCCGCGATCCGGAACAGGAACGCGAGCCGCTCGTCGGCCTCGTTCGCGATGTCGACGCGGCGGCGATAGACATCGAGCAGATCCGGGAACTTCTCGTCCCGGGTGAAGATCGCCTCGAGCGCGGTCAGCGCCGCGAGATCGTCGGGCTCGATCGAGAGCGCCCGCTTGTACAGCTCGACCGCCTTGTCGGTGTTGCCGAGCCGGTCTTCGTACGACCGCGCGACCTTGGTCGCGAGCTCGTGGGCGAGCACCGGATCGAGCTGGTCCGCGCGGGCGTTCGAGGCGCCCTGAGCGAGCGCACCCTCGAACAGCTTGACCAGGCGAACCCATCCGTCCTCGAGCAGCGCGGCGAGCGCCTCGAGCTGGTTCTTCGCGGCCTCGACCGACGGATCCTCGCGGAACGCGCGGGCGTAGGCGTCGAACGCGTGCTCGGCGTCGAGCAGCTTGGTGCGCCAGAGCTCGCCGATCCGGAGCTGGAGCTGGGTGCGGCGCAGCGAGTCCTGCTCGGCCGCGAGCTGGATCTCGTGGACGCCGATCAGCGGCGCCCACTCGCCGAGCTGCTCGTACACCGGCTCGAGGATCCCCGCCACGGTGAGCTGGTGCGCCTCGCCGCCGGGCACGTCGTGCCCTCCCGGCGTGAGGTACTTCTCGAGCGCGGCCCGCCCGCGCTCGTGCGCCGGCATGAGATCGAGGATGTCGCGGTACGCGTCGATCGCGCCCGGCAGATCCTCGAGGTGCTGCTCGCGGAGCTGACCGAGCCGGTACTTGAGCTCGACGTGCGCGAGCTTGTCGTCGTCGGGGCCGACGACGGTGAGCTGGCGACCGAGGATGTCGGCGAGCTCCTTCCACATCGCGTTGCGGTGGTAGACGCGATCGAGCGCGCGCAAGGCGGTGGGCTCGTCGCCGGCCGCGTCGAGGATCGCCTGGTACGCGGCGATCGCCTTCTTGTCGTCCTTGACCTCATCCTCGTAGAGCTGGCCGATCTTCGACTGGATCGCGATCCGCTGGTCGCCGTCGTTGGTGAGCTCGAGCTTCTTCTCGTAGATGTCGAGCAGATCCTGGAACTGGCCCTTGCCGAGATACAGCCGCTCGAGCGCGTCGAGCGCCTGTTCGTTGCCCTCGTCGATGGCGAGGATCTGGCGGTTCATGTCGAGCGCGCGCTCGACGTCGCCTTGCTCGCGCTCGATCACGCCGGCCATCACCAGCATCAGCGGCAGGCCATCGGCCTTGTGCCCGAACTTCGGCAGCGCCTCGCCGTACGCGTCGACCAGCTGGTTCCATCCGTTGGTCTCGGCGGCGAGCCGCTCGAGCTCGACGCGGATCCACTCGGCTTCGTGATCCTCGGCCTGGGCCTTGAGCCACCAGCCGAACGCGGCGCCCTTGTCGCGGAGCTTGTCCTCGTTATACTGGGCGAGCCGCTTGATGCGGTCCTGCCGGGTGGACGTGTCCTCCATCGGCGTCGCGCGGAGCTGGATCTCGAGCACGCGGACCAGCGCGCGCGGATCTCTCCCGGTCTCGTAGAGCGGGATCAACGCCTCGGCGGCCTCGAGGTTGTGCTCGTCGAGCGTGAGCACCTTCTCGAACGCGCGCATCGCGCGATCGGGCTTGGCCAGCTCGTCGCGGTAGAGCACCGCGATCTTCATCGCGAGCGCGAGCCGGTGGTGCTCGCTGCCGGCCTCGACCTCGCGCTCGAGCACGCGGATGTACTCGTCGAGCTTGCCGCGCGAGCGATAGAACTCCTCGAGATCGTCCCACCGGGCCTCGGTGACGTAGAGCTTCTTGAGCGCGTCCTGGGCGCGCCGGTGGTTCTCGTCGATCCGCAGCAGGCGCTGCCAGGCATCGATCGCCTTGGCGCTGTTCTCGACCTTCTCGGTGTAGAGCAGGCCCAGCCGCTGGAGCGCATCGGCGCGGAGCTTGTCGTCGGTCGCGGCGTCCGCTTGCCGGCTGGAGATGTCGGCGAGCTTGTCCCACTCCTTGTTGCGCTCGTAGAGCTTGTAGAGCTCGGCCAGCGCTTCTTCGTGGGTCGGCTCGTACTGCACGACCTGCTCCCACCAGTACGTGCAGATCTCGGGCTTCTTGACCTTGGTCGCCGCCATCTTGGCGACCTCGATCACCTTGGCGGCGCGCTCTGCCATGGGCGTGCGCTCGACCTCCGCCTCCTTGAGCTTGATCAGCTTCTCCCAGTCGCGGCGCTTCTCGTAGACCGCGAGCAGGTGATCGACCGCCACGTGGTTGTTCGGATCGAGCTCGAGCACGCGCTCGAACGCCTTGATCGCCTCGGCCTGGTTCGAGAACCGCTCGAGGTAGAGGTTGGCGACCTGCAGGTAGATGTCGACCTTGCCGGGCTGGCCGCCGGGCTGTCCCGGCGAGCCGGACTCGAGCGGGACGCGATCGGCCTTCTCGAGCAGGACCTTGACGAGATCCGGCCAGCGCTTCTTCGCTTCGTACAGCGCGCACAGCCGGTCGTAGATCTCGAGCCGCGCCGGATCCTGCGCGAGCGCCGACGACAGCGCGGTCATCACCTGGTTGTCGTTGTTGAGCTTGCCGTAGACCTCGGCGAGCTCGAGCAAGATGTCGGCCTTGTCCGGACCGCTCTGCGCCACCTTGGCTTCTTCGTCCTTGAGCGCGTCGGCAAGCTGCGCCCACGACTGGGCTTGCCGCAGCACGCGGACGAGCTCGCGGCGCGGATCACGGGCCGCGGGGTGCTTCGCGACGACCTCCTTCCAGGCCAGGACGCCGCGATCGGCGCCGCCCTCGGCTGCCTTCGCCACCTTCATCGCGCCCTCGAGATCGGCCGGCATCGGGGTCACCGGGGCCACCGGGGGCTTGTCCTCGGCC